>JAMQGS010000001.1:35657500-35815000 GCA_028455905.1 Neoseiulus californicus | reverse complement strand
TCCTCGCAGCGAAAACCTCACCTCGAACATGACCGAAAAACAGAGCCGCTAGGCTCAAGCCCACGATCCGAGTCATCGTATAACCTGACGGAAGTTTTGTGACTCTGGAAGAAACAATTCAGAAACACACGACGGTCAGCCGGCGACGGAGCATTCGATTGTTGTAACACGTAAACTTTACCAGGCGCTAAATGCAGTCCGGGCGGGGGAGACTAAGAGCTGAGCGGTTCACCGTACCACACTATCCGGGCCAGGGAGAGACACTATCTGAATTTCTTCAGACCACCAGGGATTAGGACCAATTCCTGTACGACCTGAAATCTTTTATGGTCTAATTGAGAGATAATTCTGCGGTTGGACATATTTGAGGAGTATTGTTACGCCAATACTCGTGGTACATTGCGACGGTAACTGACCTTCAGCGCCAGAAGTGGTTTTTGTTGTTGTTGGTGTCGGTTGGTCGTTCGATTGTCGAGAGAGCTCTTGTCTCCTTGCAAGGTTCGATAGATTTTTGAACTCTCTGGTTTGTTTCATGACTTTTCTCTCATGAAACTGGAGATATAACTTCCAGTTTTAGAAACACAAGGAGTGTCGACCGCGTCTGCGGTTATAGATAAACGGCATGTGTGGAGACTCGCGCGAATGTCTCTCGGATGAGTTTGTCATTTAACACGACCTTCGAATTCACGCCCCCGGATGGAGCGTACTCTTGTTTTTTGAGTGTGGAAACTAGTTGTCGACGCTACTAGTGTGAACTGTCAGAGGGGGACGGATTGTCTAGCGGGAGGTTCAGATAATCCGGGGCCGGATCTGATGAAAGTCGAACCATTGCAGAGTTCTGATATCCGCTGAGGTTTCGCCATGCATTCTACTCTTCGCCAGTGCGTGGGGATCACGAGCCGGAGGCTTCCTATTGTCGTGCAGCAGAGATACGCTTCGGAAGCGAGTTTTCAAACGAAGGTCAGTACTTTTTAGGCTGAGCTTCATGAAGTAAGAGAAGATTCGACCCCCATGGGCAGCCATTGAGAGTGTCCTTTCCGTGAGCTTTGACGCGGATAGCCGGAACTTATTCTACCCCAACAGCCCTACAAACTTCACAAAATCAATGATGATGGCCCCTCGACCTCGGTCACGGTTAGCTCGGAAGACGCCCTGAAGTTCTACAGACAGATGGTGGTGATCAGGAGGATGGAAACCGCTGCGAACGCGATGTACAAAAGCAAGCTCATCAGAGGATTCTGCCATCTGTACTCTGGTCAGGTGAGTGAGACCTCCAGAGCCCTATCCCCACACTCCGAATCAACCGACTGAATGCTCCTTGATTCTTGAGGCTCTCGTCATGAATGCATCGCCGCTCCTTTCAGGAAGCGTGCGCGGTCGGTATGGAAGCCGCGATCCGGCCGGATGACGGGGTTATCACTGCATACCGTGCTCATGGATGGGCATACGTACGTGGAGTGTCTGTCAAAGGAGTTTTGGGTGAACTGACCGGCCGGAATATTGGGTGCGTGTCCAACAACAACGACGACGATGATACCATCTTGGCTTGATATCTGATAGCGTATCCTGGTTTCATTCTCACCATTTGCTCTATTGATCAGCTGTGCGCGAGGCAAAGGCGGCAGTATGCATGTCTACTGCCCCGGTTTCTACGGGGGCAACGGGATCGTTGGAGCTCAGGTTCCTCTCGGGGCAGGTGTGGCTCTGTCATACAAGTACAAAGGAACTGACAACGTCTGCCTATCTCTCTACGGAGATGGAGCCGCGAATCAAGGCCAAGTGAGTGCGTCTGAAACTTCTGCCGTCCTTATAGCGTTGTATCCGGGATATTGAAGGGAAAGAATGTTCCGAGGAATCAGCAACCAATCCTCAATAGGTGTTTGAAGCCTACAACATGGCGAAGTTGTGGAAACTGCCCGTGATTTTCATCTGCGAGAACAATGGGTACGGCATGGGAACCTCGGCCGAACGAGCAGCTGCGTCGACTGAGTACTACACTCGAGGCGACTACATTCCCGGGATCTGGGTCAGTTGAAACTCGACGAAGCATTGCAGGATCTCCAGGTTACGTTCTAGCTTAACTCTGGCGGAAGCAAACCATGATCGACCTCTTCCTGACTCCGAATCTCTTGAACAGGTGGATGGGATGGATGTCCTCGCCGTGCGAGAAGCGACAAGATATGCAGTAGAGAACTGCCGAAAAGGCAACGGACCGTTCGTCATGGAAATCGCCACATACCGGTACCATGGGCACTCGATGTCCGATCCAGGCACCAGGTAGGAGCGACCAATCCAAGTTCAAAATCCAACCACGGGAGTTACGAGCTCATGTGGATGAACTCTGAACCTGAATGCTCCATTCTTCCACTCGCAGTTATCGTACTCGGGAGGAAATTCAGGAGGTCCGTCAATCGCGAGATCCGATCACGTCCTTCAAAGATAGGATGCTCACCGGAGGACTCGCCACGTCCGACCAGCTCAAGGAAATCGATCAGGAAGTTCGCAAAGAGGTGAGTTGTCGTGGTGGTCGGTATCGGTTGGTGGATCACCGATCAATGTCGACCGAGGTTACAGATTCCTTCTCTCTCAAATAGGTGGACGAGGCTACTGAGCTCGCGAAAACATCGCCTGAGATCGGCCTCGAAGAACTTTACGGGGACGTGTACGCCACTCCGCTCGAGACTAAGATCAGAGGCGTTACACCTTTCGACATCCACGATCACTTACCGGTCAACAAGCCCATAAATCTTTAAAATCGACGAATTCATTGTTCCCCCCTATCTTAGTTCATCGAAGTGCTTGGACGAAATTTTCACCCGTTTCTCGACTCAACCATCCCAACGGGTGCATCACTGTTAAGGAGCCGATGATAGATTTAGTTCCAGCAGTCCATCGAACGAAATTTCTACAGGTCTCCTGTGAGGTTATCTGAATTGCGGTTTTAGGGCGAAAATCTCGATCCGGCGCTCGCCGGTGCTGAAAAAGTATCGTCGAGCAATCAAATGGACGGGAGAACGGAAATTGCTCCCTATTTGGCACAGTTGTAAATAAATATGAGAAAATGAAATGAGCTTCCTCGATTCACCACATCTGGAGGTTGATATCCCTGAATGGACAACATCGAGCCAAGGGGCGATCATAATGATATTCAGCAAAAACTCCTCTTTAGCTTTGTTTATTACACAGCAATAGCTATTCCCACGAAAATCTACCATAAAGCCTTCTGAATTCCGGACAGTTTGTTGTAGTCAGCGAGGTGACGCCACGTGTGCCTACCGAGGCGGTACCGGAGGCTCACATTCCGTGGATTTGAAGTAACGATACACCTAGAGGGAGATGGGCGATGCTTTTAGAACTTCGATCGTACTGAACTGGCTTGCCATCCCTCCGGAACTTGATGCCTAAAATCGCGAAGATCGGCCAACTGAAATTACCTCTGATGAATTCTTATTTTGTTCGAGTCCCTCGGCATTTTCAGCAGGTCCTCCTTAGCCGCGTCTTGCAGAGCCTTCGGGAGGATATTGTTCCTCCGGATTACGTTCAGTTGATTCCGTTCGAAAAAGTATTGCGCCGTCAGCTGTGAATGAAGATTGAACAAGCTTGAGTACCATGGATCAGTCTTCTCTCTTTTGTACAGTTTGAAGACGAACCCAGAAGTTGATTGGTCGGCGACTTTATACTCAGAGTGTCTCTCGGAACTGAGAGTGTTTGACGGATGCGTTTCCGATACATCGGAGCCGAATTGGGTCATCTCAAGTCAGAGAAAGACTATTGATCGTCCTGAGCAGCAATGCCATTGGAGAAGGTGGAGATAACCGCTCTATTGAGTGCAGCGAATCTTTATCGGATCAACAATAAGGACGGATCGACAGGGGGCGACCTGAATCACATCCTAAATTGAGAGCTACAAGCACTTCCTCAATTTGGAAGCGACCGTCGTGCAAGAACTCGATGCAATTGTCCTGAGCACGACTGTAAACATAGTCACATCCGGGACCCTGATTTGCCCTTATATCAGCGCGGCGTGCCTAGGCGCGCTTCGCCGCCGTGTTGTAAGAGACCCAAAACAGGGAGCTTTGTTACCGAACAACAGTTAAGATGGCGCATTTCAACGGGAATCCAATCGGAGTGACGTTATTCCATGGGGTGCATGAGATCTGAGAGGACGGGAATCAGGGGAATGACGAGCCGTTGCCCCCGCGGGGACGGGAAAAAAAAAACGGAAAGGGAGGGAAGTAAAAAAAAAAAAAAAAAAAAAAAAAAAATTTTTTAAAAATTTAAAAAAAAAAAGGCGGGGGGAAAAAAAAAAAAAAAAAAAAGGGGGTTCCAAAAAAAAAAAACCAAAAAAATCCAAAAACCGAAAAAGGGGGGGGTGGGTAATCTTTTTTTTTTTTTTCCTTTTTTGGGTTTTTCTTGCGGTAACGGAGATATCATCGTGGACCGCCCGCCCGAGTAACATTATCCCGATATCCTTGTGTCTCAACTAGAGGGAGCAAAGATTCATTCGGTGGAGTCCCTCTAGATTCTCGTCGGGGTAGGGTCTCTATCAAACCGCCATATGTATTTTTCAAAACCGGGAACCTGCTTCAGGAAATCATCCGTCAACCGTTCATACACAACGGACCTCGTCCTCTCGCTTTGGACTTATTATTCATCCGTTGACATCTTCGCTAGAACCGGCCCTCGTACCCAGTCGTCAACTCGATAATCCGTTCAAAACCGTCTGTCGTCGAATCGGAAGTTTTACGATCGAAAACAATATCTTCGAGATTTCATCCAAAACGGTGGTAAATGAGCGACGTCGAGGTCGGATTGCGACGTTTTGGATCTTGACAGCCATGGGGGATAACATGGGGAGCGAAAAGATCTCAAAACCCAAAACATCCGGATTGATTGATGGTCTCATGATTCTCCATCAAGTGCTAGAACGATGAATCCCGGAAACACAGTTCCGACCGACGACGTCTGAAAGCAGAACCTTGATTATGCCAGGGACCGTTCAGCCGTTTCGGTCTCCCTCTCGTGAAGAAGTAGTATCATGATAGAGATTGCCGAAGAGTATGTTGAAGTCGGAAGCTGCGCATGTAATCTCCTAGACACAAAATGGTTGTCATAGCTCTGAGGACTCCCTTCACGAATAATCCCTAGATGTTGCAAGACAAGTCGCTTGACTTCAAAGACTTGCAAGGCGTGTGTCGCGGAAAACGTGCAAGCTCCAATGTTTGAGGCCGACTTCTCATTCACTCGAGTTGTGGACTGCCATTCTCAAGCGCCGTTCGCCGGAGGGAAGTTGTGCCATAGCTCTCCTAGCTTGAGCTGGTGCAAAATGTCGCGCAAATCTGTCAAGAAGCCGGTTTCCAAGGCTCCTCGGCCACCCAGGCGCAGAAGTGAAGCCAACCGACCTGCCGCCTCATCAAGTTCCTCTGATCCTCCAGTGACGGCCGCTGCCGCGGAATTCGTCGCCACCCGACGGGCCCGTTCCAGGTCGAAATCGATGTCACAAGCGGCAACTTCTACGCCGCAATCCCCGCCCAAGAAGGAAGTGCCACCGAAAGGAACCCCGTCCAAGTCGCCCGTTGTGAAACCAGAAAGTTCAAGAACCCGTTCTAGAACACCCGTCACGAGGCCCGACAGCCAATTATCCTCGGCTAGGAAAGGATCGCCTCGAGACGGAACCACTCCCCCGAAACCGCCACCCAGACCTAGTCTTCCAGTAGAATCACCGCCCAAGAGGAAATCTTCAGGGTCCCCATCAGAATCTTCCGGCGGCAACATAAGCAAGGCAATTCGTTTCGGGAAAACTTTCGAAAGAATCAAGGAGTACGCCTCATCGAAAAAAGCAGAGGCTGGAGGTTCCTCCCAAGGCCAGCATCGCGGGAAGAAATCTTTTGTGTTCCTGCCCGATGCAGATGGTGAGTCCGTGAGATCTATTCCGTAGCTTCTCTCCCTCAGGAGCCGGAGTTGGGTGATCCGAGGTTTGAAACACCGGAGGGTGACACTAGCCACAAAGTATATGACCTTTCATTCTTCCTCCACCACAGATATCAGCCGTGACGTGCTTGGCCAGATGATGTCCGAGCTTTACGGCTACCTGGGAGCAGTTCAAGAAAAATGCTCTGCCGATCACAAGAACCAGCCCTCAACGTCCAAAGGAAAACCTGGAGGCAGTTCAGATGAATCGCTGGAGATTGTCGTCATCAATGTCCGAAGGAGGGTACGTAGAAGAAAGGAGTCCGGCGAGAAAGGAAGCCCAGAACCGAAATCGATGACAGGAGGACATCACGCAACCCGCGGAACCCCGAGAGATATTGCAACCGAGTCCTGCAAGGGAGAATCAGGTCCCAGGCACACTCCGGGCCGATTTCGAGAGAAAAGCGAAGAGACAGTACATAAGCATAGATTACCAGATGGAGATTCGGATTCTGCGTCAACGCCATCGATAAAGATCATTGAGTTAGGAGAGATAGCAGACACGTGTCAAGCGAGATTGCGTTCTCTAATCGAAGGGGATCCTGACGCAAAAGGAGTGGCTGCGTCGTCTTTCAAGTCACCCCGAAAGAAGAAGGGTGGTGATGAGGGCACGACAACTCGGTCGAAGTCGGCCGCATACGTCAGTGACTCGACAAAGCCGGGATCAAGCAGCTATCAAGAACCCGAACTTGCTGCGGAGTGCGAGAAGGATCTTGAGAGGAACATTGAGTCGATGACAAAAGTTGGTCTCACAAGCTCGGACACCCCGCCGCCATCGAGGTCTGTCCTCACTCAGGATTGCGAAACACCCGCGATCCAATGCCAGAGCGAATACTCCAGTTCGCCATCGTATTGGACCTGGTCGAATGCTGTTTCGACGCCCACTCCGAAAATCTGCGACTGGCGCCTTTGCTATCTAGAGTTCATGACAATGTTCAATAGACAATCAGCGACCGTGGTGGAATTCATCCAAAATCTGAGTAGCACGCTACTCGGATGCGTTCGACAGCCTGGACGCGGTACCCGACGCTTTTTCTTGGTTATCGGTTTGAATGTATGGCTGCTCATTCAACATTGCTCAACTGATTACTGGTTCCTCTGTGGTAGAGGCCATGCCGGCGCGAATCGGGGATCGAGAGTGCTGCACCCCAATAAGTCGCTCGAGCATTCGCTCAGCAGAGCTCAGCGACCTTCTCGAGCGGCGACTGTTCGAAATATCGCTACAGAGGCTGCCAGGAGAGTCACCGGAAGGAATCGCCCCCAGAGTGAAAGGGCTCCTAGTAGGGAACCCCGACCCACGCCTGAGGAAGAAGGAGAAAGCATTGAAGGCCTATTCGAACTCATACGCGAGCGTCTGCCCTCTCGGCCACTCGAGCCCCGTCGGGACTTCACGGCTGCCGACTTTCCCTTGGTAACTTTAAGCTTCCAGAAAGATTTGCCTGAAGACCCTGCGACAAGCCAGACTACAGGTGGAGCGCAATCTGAGGAGGAAGCCGAAACTAATTTAAATGATCCTATGGACACAGGAACCGGAGACGGGACCAACGTCCATGAGGATCCGAAGGAGGAGGATTAAATGAGCCAGTGATCCACTCCTCCACGATTCCGCAGAAGCCGCGGAATTTACAACGTATTTTTATGAATGTTGAGTGAAATGACACCTTCCGATCTTAGATCGATCGGACAGGAGTTATGAGTCCCGAATTTAACTAAAGCATTCGGGAGTCTCGTCAAAGATTTTGAATCAATTCGATGGAATAAATCAGAGAACTTTCTCATTGTGAAGTTTCGTCTCATCAATCTTCTCGAGCGTTCCACCGAGGCATTGGGAATCAAGGGTTTGTTGACATATGCCGAGAACTAATTCAAAGCTCCTCCTGAAGCGAATCTTATCCTCTGCAACTCTGAAGCATCTTCCTTCAGAAACCGAACGCCTCGAATCGCGTAGGTATTGCAGCGATCGTTCGGCCGGGGCGGAGTGAACTTCCATGTTTGCGAGAAGCTGCTAAATGTTCATCCTCTTGACTCGAGAAGATATTCTACTCAGAGAAGACCGTTTGAGTGGCATAGCTCACGAATATTCAACCTACGGATTCTCTGAAATTTACAGCAGTCCAAGATCTCCGCTTCCTCAAGATTTCCAAGTACACGTTACCTTATCGGGGAACAGTCTCGTTCTCGGACCTTGAACGAACTGCCAACGAATAAGTTCTGGAAGCCGTGAATTGAGCAACAGTGAATTGAAAGGCATTCGGGAAAACCGCAGGACCCGTGTCGAAGCCCATATAGTCGTTTGAGGATGAACGAGGATTAGCAGTTGCATCTCTCAATGTAGGTTTCACATGGCAATCATGCCCACGCAGTCGGACGTCGGGCTTGCTGTGCAAAACTCATTCATCGAGGCTCTGACTCAGAGCTCATTCGCAGCGGGCATATCGAATCAGACTGCCGCCGTGGAATACTCAAAATCAATCAGGCTCTCCGTGAGCTCACGACAACCCGTATTGCGTCCCGCTGGAAGCTCGGAACAATCAGAATATCTCCGACAGACGTTTTCGAGCTCTCTGGCTGGAGCTGTTCGTCCTACCTATGAGCGAGCGATGAACCGAATTCTACCCTTGACACGTGTGAAGGATAGATATGAAGTCGAGAAACGCTTCTTTCTTTCCGCCAGGAACTCAGAACCCATTTAAAATCCGAGCGACTCGACGGAGATGTGTGGCCTACGTGCCCAGTTCCCGGATGAAGGCTCATGATCACCTCACCGTGCGAACTCGAGGCCTCAGCGTCTCTCAGGGGCCGGGTCAAGGTAGCTTTGTGCTCCATTAATATTTGGTCACCTGCGGCAAGTTGAAATGTGCAGATTCTGCGCTCACCACAAAGGTGCTCACAAACCGCGGCTGTTCTATCTTTTGATGTAGGCACTTTTATCAAAAATTCAAATCGAAAATGCGACGAACGGCGAAAGTTTCGATCCCTCGAGAGCCATCATCGAGCAATGCATGCGACAAGGTCTCGGGCTGTGTCACATATAGGGAGCCTTGACCCAGAAATTGCACTGATTCCTCGAGGGAAATCTCCGATGTCCCCCGACCGAGCTCAGGTCATAAGCAAGAAGGCCGCAGCCATGGAATCGACCATCCGAAATAGTGCGGGAAAGTTCATCAATCCTGATAGGAACGCGCTGCATCGAGTGACTCTGTAACAAGTTTCTTCGGAAGGCTTGCTAATATCGGTCGAATGGCGGGATGCACTCCGTCGATTCGCTCATGTCCCAATAACGCCTATCTACGGCAAAAACGTGTGGATGGAATGCATGAGTTCACGCGGCATGTTTCGCCACTATACAGCGCGACTGGAGGTCGTGGAGTTCTGGGTTGAGTCAGCCGGCCGGAGCGAGTATATCCTTGGACGCGTATCGCGGCGGCAAGTCCAACGAGACTCTGAATTTTCTCGTATGCCGACTCCACCAGCCAGAGTGCAATGGTGTCAGTCGATGAAACGGACGGACCGGAGCTCTCGTTCACGGATAGACATGATTCATGATCCGCTACATTCTTGAGGTCTCACTAAGCTTTGCCTCCGAGATGGAGTGCTTCCATATCCTCAGGAGACACTCGCAAGAAACCAAGATCCTTCCGATCATGTATGGAGCCGAAACAGATCGTCAATGCACGATACATCTTGCCCTTGTAAAAGCTCTGGGGACACGCTCGAATCTCCGAGATGAGGCTCGGTTTGTCCTCCGCTTGGTTATGAGATAGTCGGGAAACATTCAATTTTTCGGAAGTTCATCAGCATAATTCTCAGTATAGAAAATTCAACGCTCAAACTGCAACTGAAAAAAAACGTGGTTTCCTTCCACCACGGCCTTGCCCGGCAGTTTTGCCAAAGTCTCCCTTTGATTCACAGGCTCTGTTCACCAAAGGTATTCCGAGATTCGGATCTGGAAGATGTGCCTGCAATCTTCACAACAAAGCATGCTCTGAGGAGGTTCAGAAAGTATATACCGTATCCGGAGTCTAACGGGTTCGTAACAGAAAGAACAAATGGTGTACAAAGTCCGAGGCTTTCCGGACCAGATGAAGTCACAGTGTGAGCTGGGCAGGCCTTCTTAGTTGAGGAAGGATATCAGGATCAGTATTCGCATCGTGATCTCTCGATACTGGGAGAACACCATATCGTCGACAACAGTCTTGGAAATTTTCTTTCTCTGCGCTCCCCGGCGAACTCACCTGTCTCCGTTTGTAATCTCGCAACATCTTCCAATCCGTGAACAAACCTCGGGAAGGAACCTCAAAGACTGACCGACCAGCGAGGAAATTGAAAGTAGAGCGCACAAAGGCCCCCATTTCGACACGAATTTAGTTTTCGCAGTTTGTCGCGCATGAAAGACGAACGATCATAGAACTCCGTTCCGTGGTTTAACGTTAGACGACGGAAGGTCGGAGCACCGCGCTCCGATTGCACTGAAAAAAAGAGGGCGGGATTCGAACCCGCGGGGAACGTTTCCCAGGAATTTCTCATGTTTCTTGCAAGACTCTCGGGGAATGAACTCAGAGCTCTTAGGTACGAGGAGGATCGAGAAGAAATATCGTGGTACGCTCTCACACCATGGGCCTCTTTCCAAAAGTGCCACAGGTCGTGAGTGTGGGACTTTGGTCGTGAGTTTCGCCTCAGACAGCAAGAGGCTCTGGTCGTATGTGGACGAGCCGAAGCGAGAGTCTTTTCGATGATTGCTACAGTTGTTGTTATTTTTTTAATGTCAGTGTCTCTAAATTAAGAAGGCAGCGTGAATGAATCTATAGGAATTACGTGTGACGTTGAGAGAATGGCGTGCGCCGCCCGCAGAGCAACGAAAGTGCACGAATTTGTGGCGCACGGCGCTGTGGTCAACTGCATTTCCATCGGAAGAAAAAGTGGAAAAGTCGTAGCCACTGCTGGCGATGACAAGAAGGTGAGTTTCCTCTGAGACTAGGTTCTGATTGTCGGGAAACTTTTCCCGCCCCACTTGGGCAGCGGGAAGTCCGTCCCCTACGAGTTCGGTGGACGTTGCAGAAGTTTGAAAAATGGCTGTTCGGGTGTTTGGGTCGTCGCATCTGTGGGACGGGACGAACATGGTTCACTTCAGCTGGCTAGTTCTCGATGTCGCCCAGATCGAATACTCTACTTCTGGAAGTGTCCAGGGAAGAATGAAGTTGAGGGCAACCGATTGTGAAGTTCGTGGGTTGTTCTCGTAGTTCCTCTATTCCGTTACGGAGTCGAATTTTCTACTTTAGATGTACCGACTTTGTGCCTCTCCATGTCGGAACGGCGGTGTAGCGTTTCCTTGTTTTCGTTTGATATCGGAGAAGTTTCCTCATGTGGTCCTGGACGTTCCTCATAGCCGTCCGGGAGCGAGCTTCGCTATGATTACTCCACTGCGCGACACGTCACGGGCCGTTGTCCCCCGAGTTCGTCCAGGTGAGCTCTTTGAGGTCTTCCCCGGAAGCGATCCACGTCGCATCGTCCGAGCGGACCTCGAGCTCGGTCTGGCTGATTCGGTTCGATCTGTCGCTGTCAATCAGATTAAACATCGGTATCATAGGCACTAGCTATGTGATCGACTCGAAGTTCTAAAGGAAGCGAGGATGCGAAGCATGGATCATCTCTGGCTTTCGTTTGGAAACCGCTTAAAGATAATCCGTGTTGTGCGCCAGAGATGGCAGCGTTTTGCCTTGTAGAGTGGCTGACCCTGCGTCCTGGTCATCATTTTGATGGACGTGCAGAAAATTTGTTACCTGTTGCATTGTTTGCTGGTGCTGGTGCTAGCGTTGTTCTCGTTGTTGCTGATGCCGTCGCCGTCGTCGTCGTCGCCGCTGGTGGTGCTCCTGCTGCTGCTTCTGCTGCTATTTTCGACCATCGCTTAAAAGCTGTTCAGCCAGTGTTTCTGGTCCCCTTCGATGGGGTCGATGTTCCTGTTCCTCCTTACGTGAAGAGTTCTTCGTCACTACTCCCACAAAGCGCGGCGGATCGTGGGTTTCCTCCGCCATCGTGCCACTAATTCTTTCCCGAGGCTCCACTCGAATCGTCGAATGTTGATTGTTTTGGCAGAAACAAAACCTGGTCTCGTCTAAACTGAGTCAGAGAACTGGATCCCTAGGAACAAATCCCCGGAAGAGCTCGTTCAGCTTTGAAGCGGTCTTCGGCATACTCGGTGTCCTAAACAGATATTCGAGTCTTGCGCGAAACTGGAACGAGCTAGAGACTAGAATGCAGAGGACGCGTCGAAAGGAACCGATTCTCTTTTCCCTGGGTAGACGCTGTAATCAGCGAAACGCGATATTTGAGCACCGCACTATCGTGCGCGATCAAGTCGACTGACTCTCCGAGCTTCTTCTCGGGATGTTAGACAAGTTCTCGGTTTCGTCTGAAACTTTCGCCGGCTTAGAACGCCTCTGACCACGCTCGACTCATTCGTTCGTTCGTTCCCACAGCGTCCTCGTATGGTGTTTCGTTGCCTGCGCCTGTTTGCCGAATGCGAACTGGAAGCGGCCTAGCTATCGCGCAGCCGAACTGGCATTGACGATTGTTGTGAATCATTGTCCATTCATTCCTTTCCGTTCATTTTTCCTCATTCATTTGTTCATCCATGCAGCGGTTTCGTCTGCGCAGTTAGCGGTGATCAGACTTGAGCGTTGCCTTTTGCAGCGCGTGGCTGTCATTCAAAAAAAAAAATACTTCCGAGCAGATCATTCGGAAGTTTGGGAAATACACGTTTCCAGGACTGCTTCCCTGGGAGCGCCACATGACGACATCTCCTCGAGGAACGTCGCCAGCAACTTCAACATCGAGGTGCAACAAAACTTCAGTCGAGAATTAGCGGCCGTCCGGGCGCGGCTGGGACGGCAGGGAAAAGCAGCCTGGTTCTTGCTGCCAAGTTGTCTTACGGAGGCTTTTTGGTATAGCTTTGTCAACGGTTTCAGAGTTCGGGGCTCATTGTTTCGCGCGAAATGCGACCAGTTCGGCAACGCGAACTATTACCCCCTCAGTTGCCGTCGACGGAGGAGTATCGCTTCCAGGGATGGAAAAGGTCGTTTGCGGCTGGCAACCAGGCGTCAATCGTTAGGGCCGGATGGTCGGGCGAACGGGCGGTATCAATGGTGTTTGCGCCTCAGCTTCACTTAGCCCGTCGTTTTGACTTTTGTCGTAGTCGTTAGCGCCTCCACTTGGTACATTGTTTATTTTTTTTTGTTCCCGGGGCTTGTATAGCCATGCAAATCGCATTGGGGACTGTTACGCGCATCACAGGAGGGTTGTATTTCAATCGCTCGAGTTTGAAAGGGCTTTGGGAACCAACCCATCATTCATTGCTGGGATCGGAACTGCCTCGGAAGAGGAGCTTCTTCAAATTTTGAAGTCGGACTCGGAGCTTTTTCATTCGATATTGGGAATGGTTGGGATCGCAAGCTGCTTGCAGAGTAGACGCACTCGTTCTGCGTTCGTCACGAACAATTTTTTGTGACGAGATTCTCTCGAGCAAAGGCAGGAATGAGTGAATGAGGTTTCGAGTTGCGCAGTAGGCGCGGCGCTCGTGGCGACCGCCATTGCTGATGTCGAGAACGATTTGAGCTCACCATCAGTGTTTCGAAAGTAGGCGGGTACGAGATCGGCATACAGGAAGTGGAGTTCGCGGAAGTGCCGTGTCGTGCCGTGATTCTCTGCTCATAGGATGAAAGATGCGCGTAATGACCGCTATCTGTTACGACCATGACATGTCGGACAGTCGGACCGTTGGATCGTCTCAAGGCTCCGGCCTGTGGATTCGATTGAGTGGAAAACTTTCTCTTCGATTGGGAGAAGAAACGGTATCGGTGGGGTCATCCACATCCGGTTCTGCCTACACTGCCCGAAAAAAGAAAGAAAGGGTGGACGGATAGATTGAAATGGATATTCTATATTCTCGGGTTGGGAACACCCATCCCCCTCGAATATCGAGCAGCACAGTTGAAATGAAGTCATTCATTCGCCATATATTTCGGAACGAATTCGAATTTTCGAACGAATACCGCCTTTTTCTTCGAAAATTCTTCGGCGTCGTGTTTTATGAGTGGAGCTATCGACCCGTCGCCGCCGCCGCCGTTGGAGCGTCAAGCGTCCATGCGGACGTTCATCCATCCATTCTTCTATCCATCTGGCCATCCATCCATCTGTCCATCGGTTCACCGTTTCTTTCAAAATTTCGCTTGCCAAGCCGCGTGGCTCGCGGCTCTTCTGCCGTTCGATGAGTGCTCGTTTGAAGCTGAAGCACCCTTTTATTTTTCTTGCTTGCTCCAGAAATGCTGAAAGCACACGCGTGGACATCGCTTGTCGCGCACACGTAGCGTATCTCTGGAATCCTTCAATCTACGCCGAATTTGTCCAAAACATCTTGGGGCTTGAACCGCTGCTCTGTGACGACCCGGAGCTGCTCCCGATTCCGAAAATCCATCTTGATGTACAGCGCGGAACGGGCATGTACATTCGGCGCACAGTTCGCTTCGATAGGTTCAAGGTCCGCATTCTCGCTAAGCTATCTCTTCGAGAAAAAGAGTCAGTCGGTGGAAACTTCCCCATCTTCGGACACAGATTGCGGCGAAGAAGTTGCAGGAAGGAATAAAAACTTTCTTCTGGCTCGATCGCAACTAGAGTTCTGCTCGGTGCTCCATCATGGCTTTCACTGCGATCATGCGTCTGGCGCTCATGATGATTGCCGCTTGGGCCTTAAATCAAAAAATGTTCATGACTGACCGGACCTCAGGTGTGCGCAGGGATCGTTGCTCACGACCGCATCTTCCGCCGCCGGCCGTAGTGAACTCGGCAGCGGAAGCTATTCGACCCTTACAATCGGACGGCCCTTCAAACATAGCGGCGGAATTGATCTGAGAACGAAAATGCGAATCTTTGATATCAATTCCTTCTCTAATGTGTCCTCGATTGAAGCGAATGTACCGAGGAATCTCGGAAAGTATCGCCGGGGAAGGATAAGGAGTCTTTGTTCAAACTATGTTACGATGAACACGAGTAGCAATGTTAGGGATTATTATCAACGACCAGAAGGGCTCGTCTATCTGAACGAGAGAAGGGGGAAGTTTTTCCGTTTTTTCTTCTGGGGTCGATAGCCGAGGGGTTTGCGGTTCGACCGCTTTCTCGGGCGGCTGACTAGGCTTCTTTGATAGCGGCTTGGATGATCGCTGTCGCTTTGAACAAATGCGGATTCTGACAAAACAAAAAAAAAGAGTTCTAGAGAAGACGAAAGTTGTAAAAAAAATTCGCGATTACGGTGGAAAAACGCGTCGAGAATTTCCGGACGTCGTTTTGCGAGAAAATAAATGTGAGTTGTTCCCTGGCTTCTCGGGAGACGACAACCAGAGTCTCTTCGTTTGGAGCGAAAATCAGATGGATGACACGAATCAGGCGGGAAGCGGTATATCAGATAGGAAAAGCTATTTTTCTTCTCGTGTAAAGACTCTTCTCCTTCTGATCAAATGTTTGTTGGCGTGCGAAGTACCATGTGGGGAAGGGCGACTCGCAGGAGCCTGATTTGACTTCGCGGATTCTACCGGTCGAAATCCCCCGAGATCGAGCGCCGCACTCCGAGAGTTCCAACACGTCAAAGGGAGTTCCAACACGTCGACAATACTGACCGTTGAGCCAAAGATTGCGACGAGGGGTCCATCGGTGGCGGCGCGGTGGTGCCGGAGACACCGACGCTCACTGAGACGTCCATCGGATGCCACTGCGAATTTTCTGCGGACACTTCGGTGTCTAACCTTCTCGCTACGGTGCCGCCAGAAGACGAAGAAGAATGCTACCCAGCGTCTGCTACTTCAGACTCGAACGGTTTCTGTTAGACGCAACTCCGGACTTGCGGCAGCCGCCATCGCCACCGAGGCGTACCCCTCTGGGTGGCGATGCTCCACCGATTCAACAACGAGCAGTGAAAGTTCAAAGACCTTTCCGTTGCTCAAAGCGAGTTAGCAGCGTCAATAAACCGTTAGATTGACTAAAACCGCTCCGTAAATCATTTCCAGCTATTTGCCAGAAGACGCAGAAGCTAAGCGGTCGCCGTCGTTTCCGAAATGGGGGGGAATTCGGGCCCCGCGCCGGCGGCCAAGTGGCAGAGCGCTCTTCAAAGGTGGACGTTTGCCGTTGCGAGCGATTAACCAGCTCCTGATCGATAGATTCCAATAGATGCTTGCTTGCTGGCTGGTTGGCTGACTGGTTCGGAACAGAAGCAATTCTGTGGATTCTCTTCGGATAGAAATTCGTCGCGAACCGGGCGGAATTGATTGATTAATCAGATGTTTTTTTGTTCGACTTCTGTCTTTTCGGCGTGAAATTCTTCCCATGAGTTCGGCGTTTTCCCCTCGGTCCGCCGAAGTGAAGAAGGAATACCGATGATGATGATGGCGGCGGCGACGGTGATGTCGAGAATGTCGAATCTTGGAAGTCGGTTCGACTGGACGGACAACTTCCTTCCCCGACCGTGTTTGCTGCGATGTTGTTGGCGTGACGAGGTCACTTAACGCACAGATTGTGGACAAGTTGCGGGAGAAGCTTGCGAGTGAACGAACCAACGGGTGGACGAACAGACAGACGAACCAACAACCACCGGCCAGCGAGCTGCAATCCAGCCGGCGAGCCAGTAGTCAGTGAGTGAAGTTATGTGAGGAGTAAATGTTGGGCTTGATGTTCGGTCGTTGTTGTTTTCGTCGTTAAGAGTATCCGCTCGAACACTTCCGCATGCGTCCGCTGAACTGAACTGAACAGAACACACAACCTTTTGCGTGATTCAATATTTATCATGCAGCGACACACGCCGTGGACCGGTTCCCAATAACTAAGTGGCTTTCCCACTGCGAAAATATCATTTTTCTTAGGGAACGCTTCACCCAAACATCGAACAATATACAAACCACCAGCGACACGCTTCTCTTGAGCCGCATCATCAGTCCTGGTAATGCCGAGGGGGAACCCCTTCCCAGCCTACCGGGAAGCTATACCGTATGTGTGGAACTTGAGCGAAAAACGTGGTTCACTTCCGATCCCCGGAAATTCGCTGCAATAATGAATGAATAACCGCCCCTTGACTCATCGTTCCCGATTCAAGTTCGGCGAAGGCATAGGATCTGAAGAAGGAAGTTACGGTTTTCCCTTCAGGACGATATTCTCGACTCGAAGCGAAGTTTTATCGATTATGTGTGGAAACATTTAAGCATCGTGAAAGTCTCCCTTAGTCGAGATGACGGCACTGAATTCGTGAATCGTGGGAAGTATCCGATAGACACTTCCGACGGGGCTTTCTCTTGTTTTTGATTGATTCATGATCGGAATATCACGCTCAGGAGACTTGGGAATCGGCATTCGCCGACGAATATGAAACACGAGCCAGGTTTCAATCCTTTGGTAGAGCCCGCACTTCCACGTACGAGCGGACAGATGACTCGGGCGATGGACGGGCTGGACAAGACAGGGCAGGGGACCCCAGCTGAGGGTTAGTGAACTTTCGAGGGCATCGGGCCCTCCACCGAGGGTACACGAGGGTGAGGGTCTTTGTGAAGTTTGCCGATGAATCTGCCGTCGGTGGATTTGCCACGACTCGTATACGTGGGGTGTGGTGACCGTACCGTTGTGGCCTCCAAATGGGTCAAGACCTGTGTGCCTGACTGACATACGAAGCTCCCGGAAGTGATATCCTCTGACTGGCGATTGTGGCGAGATTAAAATCGAAGGGATCCTCACTCGACGACGACGACAATGACGAGCTATTCTGATCTATCGAGCCAACGTGAACGAGAGTGAAAAAAAAATGGCCGATGCCCGCTATCGGTGGCATCCGGAGCGGTCCAGTGAAATAGCGGGCTAATAGAATAGAATAGAATTGAATGGACTATGGCCGCGAAAAGAGCATAATGGGTTTTCTTCTCGCGTTGAAATTTGATAAAGCATTCTATGAGGGCACGAAAGCGTGTTTCGCCACAACCACCACCGCCGCCACCACCACCACAGCTCTATTCTAAAACGTTCTTTCTGTCCCTGCGAAACGCATCTTCATCGGTTGGGTACAAACCAATGCTCTGTGCTTCCCGCCGACACCGCCAACAACGGCACACAGTTCAGTCGGCCGCCGGTTGTTTCTTCTGCGTACAATGCGCAGCAAACCACAATGCTTTACGCAGCCCGATACAGCAGCGACAAGATAGAAGGCGATTATGCTTTTTTGGATAATAGCAGTTGTGGATGCCGATCCGTGTTCCGGTATTGTGTTCTCGCCAAGAACCGCAGAGCGTCACCAGCATTTTGTTTCCTCGCTTTTTCTTCCAAGAGACAGATCTAGCGAGCGAATGAGAGAGCGATTTTCGGGACGCACGCTCCACGATACGCTTGCAACTCACGAAGTTGTCTGTACGGAACCCGCATTCAATAATCTTGGTCCAACCTTACGGTTAGTAAGAAACTAGCATTGCTAAGCCCGCATTCATCCCTTTGCGTCGTGGAAGAAAAAATCAGCTGGCGGGGAATCATGGAGACTCTATTGTTGTATTGGATTTTCGCAATTTAAAGGCTAGGGCCATCGATGGGGAGTGCATGTCGTGGACGATCATGGGTCGCCATGATTCCGAATCGCGGCCCGATGGCCAAGGTCGGTCCAACGTGTTCGTATCCAGCCACTCACATCAGTCAGATCGATTGCAGCTTCTACGGCCACATGGCAAAAATCATCATCATCATCGCCGGTTCACGAAGCGTTGTTTTTGCCCTCATGACAAAATCGGACCTCAAGTCCGGAATACCTCCCGCTCCTCCTTCGGACAAACGATATCCGCATCGGTTTCAGTGACAGCGTAGCGTAGTGCTCCCTGTCGGAACCGCGTGACTTTGAAGAAGATATGCGTGGACAATATTTTGAAAGAAGAACAAGAAAAAAAATTCGGCGGGGTCAATGGTTGGCTCGAGTGCAATGCTTGCATGATTCGGGCATTCGACGTCTTAGAGCTAGATGTAGTAACCAAATGAGAGTTTGCTGATGAGATATAAAGAAGCAAATGCGGTCGTCTAGTGAACCTAGCCCGGTGCGTGGGAGTCACGTGAACCAGATCACGCGGCGAAGTCGGTTATGGCTCTCTTTCTCTCTCTTCGTCTTCGCTAATCTGGCAATCTTTCACTTCAGAGGAAGTATCGGACCGAATGTCACTCATAAGTTAAAGCGTTCGGTGCATGCTCCATTTGTGAACGATCCTTCTTGGATAATCCCAACCGTTGGAACGTGCGCAGTCATCGTCGGCTCGCCGACTGCGCTTCGGATGTTCAAGACGGGCAGAAAGCGCTTCTTCTAAACTTTGGTCGGAACACCAGTCCGGGAATGGCTTTGGAGGCTCCTGCACGGGCAGTGGCAAGTTTAGTGGTGAAATAAAACTCCTATGCGGTGAACGGGCATCGGAAACCCATTCCCCATTGGAAAATCAAAACGGGAAACGTCACGCTTTGCTGCAGCGGGACTTTAATGAGTGGATCGTGACAAGAGAATTACAATCAAGTACGGCAGCGGTAACAGCGCGGTTCGTGGTCCGACTCGTTTCATGATCGGACGTCGCCACCACTGCTAACGTAGAGTTTTATCGGACACATAACACGCGGGGTTCCCATATTAGTCAAGCATTCAGGCTGGCTGATTGTTTGGTCGCCTGTCCGTCGACCAGCTCGATTGTGAGACGATCCAGGTAGGTTTCCTTGGAAGGTATTCTTATGGTGGGAGAAAACAACGTCTGTCCGACCGACCGAACGAGCCCACTAGCCAGCCAGCCGGCCAGCCAACAAGCTATCAGCGGATCACACTTTGTTCGAAACACCTGCTTTGAGGTCAACTGGGGTCTTTCACAGTGCTAGCTTGGTCGACATTACACGAACAAACGAAAGAACGAGCGAATGGACGAATTGCGACCAAACGGACAGATACCGTTACACAGTGACCGTTATCCGATTCTCTCGACAGCCGACAGCTGGATCCATGACGCTGCAGATTTCTGATCGGGAGCTCTCGTTTGTCCCGGAATCCCGTGGAAGCGCCAAGAAACAGTTCCTACATCGAGCGTTAGCTCGCTCGCTCGCTTGCTCAAACGGACGGACGGACCCGTTGCTTCGTGATACAGAATTTAGGTGGCGGCGCTGCTGCTGCCGTCAATGGAAACCCGGCTCTTTCACAGAGTGAGCGCTTAGCTAGCCTCCCGATCAACTCGGCAGCCAACTCGAAAGAACGTGTGGACGTCAAGCTCGGCCGTAGGTGCAACATATCGATCTATTACTTTTGACGCGGCGGCCACGGAGTCTTTGAAGAATCGCGCTGACCGCAGCTTCCAACACGTACGCCACAGTCTAAACACACAAAGTGTCTCTCTACCTCCTATTACGTCATTAGTTACGGCATAGGTGCTTCTCTGTTTGGTCTCTGATTTCTTCTCCGTTCTAGCTTTCGGAGAGATTTCTGACGAAAGTGCTGGCAACACTTCGTTGCGGCTTGCCAGTTGAACCAGTTGAAGGGCTCTTTGTGATTTCTCCGCTAAATTCACGATTATGATGTGCGTCGACAGTCACGAAATACACACATGGTCACATCGGATGGGAACACAGCTGACATTCGAGACCTCCGCCAGCTGTCCAGGGAAACAGGGCCAATAAACGAACAAACGGATGGTGTGCAAGCGATCAGGATCGATTACGGGCAAGGGCGTTTGGATATGGTTGCCTTTGCGGCGACCGTGTCGAGGGAAGAGGAGTTTTCCACAGACTCTGCGTGTGAGTCCATCGATATAAGTTTAACGATGATGAGCGTTCTACATTACATTCGGATGGATGGAACATGGCGGAAGGACGGGCTGAGAAATCGACTCGACCCGGGCCAATATAGCTTTCGCACTTTCTGCAGGCGCCCCATGAATACAAAGAGGAAGTCATCATTCAGTGAAAGGGGCGCATGCTTACGGAGCCGATGAATTTCACATGAAGAAACTCGTCAGCTTGATTGTCGTTGAACGGAGTCAGTGATGCATCGCAGCTCCGACGGTGACATCGAATGATGACAAAGCCTCAGTAATACTACATCGAGGCATGTGAGGTAATCTTTTGTTTCTCGACAATCAGGGTAGACCCAATGGTCTTTCGAAACCGCGATGAACGCTGAACCCACCCGGCGCACATCGAAGTTCGAACAAGAGATTTCGCCGACCGAACTGGAGCATGGGGTATGATGTGAAGCAACTCGACAAAACTCAACAACACGGGGATCTTGAGGCAAGCGGTTTCTGGACGCCGTTCAACGGGAAGCGGCGGTCAACAAACTGCCGAAACGAAAGAGGCTGGTGTGTCTTGTTGGAAAAACAAGGCGTGTTCATCGCCTTCTCCCTTCGCTACGGTTTCTACTGGAGCGGCGGCTAGAGCTAGGAAATGACCTGATGAGCTAAGCAAATGGGCCTGGTAATAGGAAGTCTGCGGTCGACTACATCCAGTAGACTACTTTCACCGTCGCCGGCTGACGTCGTGGCTGACGGTGAACAACCTAACGTAGGATGTGGCCTGGTTTGTGTGCATCGACGGTTCCGAAAGCGGTCGGGCCACCGCCGACTGGCCGGACGGCACCCGCACATGAGCGCGGCACATGTTCCCTACCGGTCAACCCGGCCCAGCGTGTTGTGACTGAGGAACTCGCCGTCACGCCGAAGCCTGTCGTCGGTGAGTCAGGAAGCCACCCTGGAAGTCGGATAGGCAGGCAAGCGTCCTTAAGGAAGCTACGCCTAACTTTCTGCGTGACCGACCGGGTTCACCTCAATCCATTGAGTGGATGCCGCAGGCAGACGACAACGACGACCGCCGGAATGAATTACCTATCATGTTACATTGTAGCAGGAGATGCGATGTCTGAACTACTTATCACCTCAAGCTTGCTCGGTTCCGGGCTTGAGATCAAATGAGAAACATGACTTTCGGCGTCGCTGATGTCGGTGTGCCATCGAGGCGGAAGCCCCCAGGCTTTGCGGCCAGCGTCTACACAGGTGCGATGTAGTAATCGCGCGCCCGTCGTTGGTGCCCGAGGTGTACGGTTGGTTGTCGTGAGCAAAGCGCGTGATTAATGTCGTGATTGATACACGAGTACACATGCAGTGGGGCATTATCTATCTATTTATGATGAAAACGCATCACAATCCATTGCTAATTAGCTGGGATCCGTTGCGGGTGAGACACCAGTCTAGATATAGAGTGCTCGGTGTCGACCGGCTTGAATTGCTTTATAATGGACGTCGATGAATCCGATAATACGATGATAACGGAATCCGCATAGCATTATCCGCTGTTGTTATTGCTGTTGTTGCGGCAGCTTTGGTCGCTGGTGCTGTCGTTGCGGTCTTCGTTGCTGTTTTGGTGTCGTCGACATTGGTAAACACGAATGCAGTGTTGCTTCGGTGACATCCGATCATCTGATCCGACCGACCGACCGCCTGACTGAATGACGAATTCCTGATTGACATGTCAACCGATCGGCAAAAGTGGGAATTTTAGCGCTCCCTCCAACATCGAAGTGCCGCTGTTTATTCCAATTTAATCGCCGTATGATAATTCTATAACGACATAGGAAAACACACTGCGACCGGGGTTGTTTGACGCAGGCGTGGACTCCCGTGGGCGGCTTTGCATTGACGGAAATAATGAAGCGTTTTTCGTCGCGCTTTCCATCATCGACGGGATTGTATTCATCATTATTGTTATGATTATTATGATCATCGTCGTCGACGACGGTGACGTTGTCCTCATGTTAATCAAATGAAGCGCGCTCTCACAATCAGGGCAGGGCGGCTCTTTTCATTCGAAGAACAATAACCCGCATAGAGGAGGCACTCTGTCGCAACATCAGAAGAAGAATCGTGTCAAGATGCGCCATTATTCCGAACCTCTGGACAACAAAAGACTCGACCGATTCGTCTTGGAAAACTTCATTTTTGAAGCGACGCACGCACAAACCAACCATAATCCGCCAGGGGCATGGTCTGAGAACACTGGCAAGCCGACCTTCGTCGAATTAGTCCTGCGCCCTCGCTCGCCGTGGCCTCACGCATTTTGGATGAGCTGCCGATCCATCGGCAAAGTCACCACTAATCGAGCTCGATGTTCAAACCCTCCGCCGGCTTCGCGCTTCGTTGCGATCAAGGATGTCGCTCGAGGTAATAACTTCAAATGTGGATGAGTATGAGCTCCAATGGCCGGTGCCTCTTGAGGTAGCTCTTGTCTTCGAACTGTTCTCCTCGAGACGCTGATCGCATCTTGCAAGGCCTTCTCCATCGATCGAGGGGTGTTCCGTCTCTCACAATCCCTCCTGAGCGGAGTTGCCTCCTGAGAGAATCGAAAGTGTGCGCGCTTTCTGGGAGTATCGGTCATTTCTGGTCGGAACAGTTTGAAATTCAGATTCGATTCGCTAACCGCTCGTGTCAGCTGTATTCGGCGTTCAGTGAATTGCAAACTGCATCAACAGAGCTTTCAAACGACGACCATTTCGAATGAATGCCCGTTAGAATTCGGCTGTCGGTGACGCGGGGTTTCAATGATTCGTGGAGTTTGATGGACGGCTCGTGCTGCCGCGAAACGCTGCGTCGTCCACCGTACATGGAAATCATCTGGTGGGTTCGACGAATCAAAATTTTCGACCAGCAGAGCGAGCAACCGGACGGTTGGCCGCTCGGCAACTAGAATGCCTCCCAACCACGAGGGTCCGCATAGTATCTGTCAAACGGCTCTTATCGCTTTCCGCTGTTTTCAAAAGCCGACTTCTCGCTTGCCAATTCTCGATTTTCCCCGAGTCCTGACATGGATTCGATCAGATGCGGCTCGTTACTCGTGGGATCGGTTCCCCGCTCGTCAGAATGCAGACAGAATTCCAAAGGGGGAGCAGCTCCGGCACGACCCGAGCTTGCTCGAATATTCTCATTTTCGAGTTTCGGGGACTTTCGTATGCAACGCCACCGTGCCAGGAATTCAGGAGCCGACGCGTACAACTTGACAATGCGATTGGGAGTGGAGACTGTACGAGTGGGTTTCTATGGACTTGTTTCGGATTTTTTCGCGTCTGTTGTCTGGAACGGTGTCCAGAAAGATTTGACTGGGTTCTGTGTTGGTTGCGCGATGCTTGGCCTTGCTCATTTTGAAGTTTTTGTCTTTCCTCTGCTTTGTTCTTTTTGAATGGATTCTCAGCCTAGGAACAAGATGAATTCTGAGCAGCCGCCACGGCAGCAGATATCAACTCGCTAGATTCAGATCAGTGCTCAAAAAAACTGACTTGAGAATGGCGAAGGGTCTGTTGATTCTCGTCCTCCTTGCCCTTTTCTTTCCATCCGTCGGTCCGTTTTTCCTCCTTGGAAGCAGCCGTTTTCAATTCCTCCCAAACAAGCAGGTATTCATCCTTTATTCTTGGAAGCATTCAAATTGTTTCTTCGCTCGAGGCCCCAACAAGCGAACGTCGTTTCCGAAATCCACGTTTACTCAACAAAGTTTTACTCTATCTGAAACTACGGCAGTACTTAGCCGGAGTGGCTCTGTAGTCGATCGACGATTCCGCCGACGACGCGTATCGACCGTTGCATTCATAAAGCCAAGCTGAAAAGTCCCCGATCTGGCCATGGATACATCGTTATTCCAAACTGATTACTGCTCGCCAGAGTTCTCTTCGGAAATTTCGGCTTTCATGGCAGTCCAATGGCCGGAAGTGGAAGGTCCGCCGCGTGATCGATTGATCGACTATTTTGGTGACTCGAAGAATGCCATTTTGTTTCGGGGGCAAGCCAATCAACCTCCGACCCGAGGGATCCGAGGACTTTCCCAGGACTTATTTCGTTCATCCTTCGTGTTCTCGGTTCGCCTTCTCGAGCGTAGACTGCCGAATCGCATGGGACTGTTGGGAACTTACTCTCTCGCTCGTGTATTCACGAATTCCGCTCCTCCGTGACTGATTGCAACCAAGAACACTAGTTCCGGCGCATCCCGAGCCGTGTCTCCCCACCCTGGTCACGGTTGGCCGCTGATTGGTCGCTTTTCATCTGATGCTATTGACCAATGAACTTTGGTTGAGCGATTCCAGTTCTTCAGAGAATCGGATTATCTCATTCTGTTGAGATAGAAATAGAAAACCGTCAATATAGAATAGTAATAGAAATCTGCTCAGCTTAGCTCAGGAGTGTTTGGCAAGAATTCTTCTGAGGTGCTCAGTGAGGCGTGAGGTTTTCGCATTTCGACATTGGGATTCCGCGTCACAAGCGATGCCCACGCAACGGAATCAGATGAAGCGTTTCGAGATATCGGAGATGCTTGGCCAGAAACTACAGAAGTCTGGAACGCGTAGAACCGTTCAGAATCTCTACGGGTGGGACGCGATTTCCAGTTCGTTTCCTCTCTCTCTCTCTCCAGTTTTCCATTACTGCCCCTTTTCACATGGCGGTAAAAGAGCGGTGAATGAGAAATTCATCGGACGTATTTCCTCTATTCAAACAGAATGATCCGATCGCGTAGGGGAGTTCCGCACAACTGTGTCCTTCCAAAACGCCCACTCGTCCAGTCCGTGAAAAAAGAAATGTTTTTCTATAATGTGAGACTTCGTTCTTTCTCTCTCCAAGTATGTTGTGCACACATCAAAGAGAAACTGTAACGCGAAGAATAGAACAAACCGAATAGGACCGTAGTGTCGTTTGATGTGAGACGCGATACGCCGAGATAATGGCTGTGAATTACGAAACCCATTTTGACTCTCGGTCTTCTGGACTGTGCATTATAATGCAACAGATCCTCAAAGGAGTCGTGAGAATCCAGTAGGGTCGGTGGAGCTTCTCGGTCCGGATAAGAAGAAAACTAATGCAAGTTGGCTTTGTAAGCCGATCCCTAGTCTACAGCGGAGCATATGAGAAAACTCATCCCGTCATAGTTGGCTCAGGAGAAAGCGGAACGTTCGTCTCCTCCTTTGAATTGAGAAATCTCGACGGACGGCGTGAACAGGCCTGCACACAATATGGAGGGTTGGTCAGAACGCTATGGCAACCGAGCCAAGGCGATTATTTTTTTCTGAGGATGGGGAATACAGATGAAGTTGAATCAGCTGACTTGCTGTCGTCGCAGGCGAGGAACAACGGCGGGAGGCGCGCTTCATGGTGCGTACTTCCTGTCCTGCCTCGACCGGCACGTTTTGAAGCTAGGATAATCTGGTATGAGCCCCACGGGTTGAAGTAATTCTGCCGTCTCCGCTTTGTCGAGCATGCCAGCGGATTCTGTGCCCGGATCATGCAGTTGGGAAGCTTGGCGAAATAAGTTTGGCGCCATTCGGGAAGAGCAATCGAGTTTATTGATTGCGCGATTTGTTGAATATTGCCATGGGTCTTCTCGTATCGCTTAAAGCTGAAACTGAGTTTCGATGTTGGCGTCCAAGTTGCGATGCGATTCCAATGATCGGCTCGTATTTTTGCCTAAGCAGGAAGCCATTTGTTGCTCTGGGGACCGGAATCAGTCTGGGGACTCTTCTTCTCTTTCTCGGTAGCGAGCAGTTGTTGGCGTCAGCCACGGCGTCAGCCACCAGCATCAGTCGCACCACGAACATTTTATTGTTCGATGCGATTGTGTCTTCGATGAAATTGCTACCTGGATGGGAACTCCGCCGGAATGGATCTTTCTCCCGTCTGTGGGAAATCGTAGAAAGACTTTTCACGCTGTTTTTTTTTCGATATTTTTGCGGCTGCCGTGCGACACTTCGGGTCGATTTTTTCTTTTCCTCGCCGTCGGCGACGTTTCTCGCAAGATCGTGCAGCAGTTCCGAAGGCTTTAATTCTCCCGTTTTTGTCCGTGTCCGTTGTTTGTCACGACGGAGTGGCGGCCGTGTATTTCTGTACCAAGTCTGCATAGCATTCCATTTATCGCGCCCAGAGGTCCCACGCTTCGGATGACGACAACGGACGGCCGGCCGGCGACAGAGGACCAGCGAAGACAGACGAACAGCCGGGATAGGATGCGCCACGATTCCGAAGAATCGCTTGGCCAAATGCCTTGGGAAAAATGAATTGTGGG
The DNA here is from genome assembly GCA_028455905.1 of Neoseiulus californicus. Lineage (NCBI taxonomy): Eukaryota > Metazoa > Arthropoda > Arachnida > Mesostigmata > Phytoseiidae > Neoseiulus > Neoseiulus californicus. Next base: position 35,787,925 of record JAMQGS010000001.1, on the reverse strand, counting down.
CGGGATCCTTGGATTTCTGATGCTTCAGCTGCTCGATGATGAAGACCGCAGCACGCATTGATATTCATACTCGAAATCTCCTCGTGGTCAACGTGGAATTCCCCGACACGGATGAGTCCGTGGGAACTCCGTTACGATTGCGCGTACGAATGAGTGAGGATGCTGTTTCAAACCATAAACGGTCGGCTTGAGTTCGGATTGACGGCACTATGACTGAATCGAGATACCCCGCCGTTGGCAACGTTCCCCGACTTTTTGATGGTCTCTCTTTTTCACGGTTTGCCTGGCCCGTGGTGGGATTGTCTTTTCGAAACAACATCGTTCGGCGGAAATTTGACGACCAACTGCTCTTCCCTCTCGAAGCTCGGGAACGAGCATCGCTAAATGGAATTTGTGTGGGACTCATCTCAATGCCAATCTCTGGCTGGCTGGCTGACTGAGTGAGTAAGAGTGAAGTTGTACACCGAACCATAATGTAATCGTCTGCTACGGTTCTGGTGCGGCATTTTTTTTCTTCTCGAATATTTTATCGGATCCGATCAGGCTTCAGAACAAAAGAGTTGTTCTCGCGGGGGCGGTTTCCGGACGGTCAGAAAGATAAACTTTTACTTGTCAGTTAGACATTTCCGCGTACGCGGGCAGCGAGTAATTATGAACGTCCCTGTGTCGGCGGGGCTCACGCGAAAGCCTCCATTACGATTCAGAACTGGTGGCAGCTCCACCATGGAGCTCTCGACATGTCCGAAGAAATGAGGATGTTTCAGTTCGTCACAGTTTTCCCTCTGCGTTCGTTTCCCAAAGCTCTGCGGACTAATTGTCCCGGTTGGATTCAAGCCCGGGGTCGCGTTGGCGCATTGTTCTTCCAGAACGGAATCAAAAACTCGGAAAAGCCGTTTCTGGGTTGGCTCTGCTCCTGTCCACGAATCGCATGAGGTGATGCTTCGCAATGAGTTGGACAGCGACATTCGGACGAATCGGCTGGAACACCGCTGGACCTGTCGGTTTCGGTCTCCGACTCTTGGCTCTACCCTGAACTTGATCTTCACTATCAGACTTGATGCTAAAGACCTACCCGGAGACAATTTCTTTTCGGACGAATGTGACCTTTACCTGAGGCGGAATAACGCAGGTGGACCTTGGTTCATAATTCAGTCTAATCAGTTGTTGTTGTGTCGTGACCGAGCTCTCCGGATGAGTAAAGTCTTTTGTGCGAGCGAGGCCGTCGTTTCTCGAACCGCAGAGTTCATTCACCACCACACAAGTGGAGTTCCCTGGAAAATAGTTCAACATGGCATCGCATTCTGTTAGAAGAGCTTGTTTTGATGAAGACGAGCTCATGCAAGGGTTTTGATTCTTGAAACCCCAAATCCTCGATATCTAGTTCAGCCGCGTTCTGGGAAAAAAATCTCTCCCCAGCGCAAAAAAGCCTCATGTTCTCTTGTCGTTATCAGAATTCGAATGAATCCGAAAGATCTGAAGTCTGACTGCTAGAAAATCTGCCCAGGTGCTAAAAGCCGGCCGTGTTTCTGTCCGCTGTTCCGGCACACGCGTATAAATAAACGAAGTTATGCGTTGATGGCGTTACTTGACAACATGTGAGCGTGTGCGCGTGTCTCAACTTATGAGCGATGCTATCTTGTCAATGCGGCTGTTTGATGCGGCTGTTGCAGCAGAAGCAACTGACGAACGCTGAAGAAGAAACGAGGTTAAGCGTCGCCTTCATTTTGTTGACGTTGTTCCCCATCAAAACTCATTTCTGTGTCCGTCCATTTACGGGACAAGTAGTGACCGGCTGGCAGACTGACCGACCGAGCTGAAATCTAAGCCGACCTAACGGCAACGTAATCACTGGCTCAGCATCGAGCGAAGCTATTGCGCCGAACGGCGAGGACTGCGGCTCCAGTGCAAGAACTGAATACGAGTAATGCTGACAGATTCATTCGTGAAGCGGAGGCAGAGACAGGGTATCGTGGCGTCGGGAGGTACTTTATGCCGAAACCCCAGAAACGACGAGCCCTTTGGCGTGTCTCGAGCAGATGTTGCAAAACTCGCGCCACTCACTTGACGCTCGATAAGAGGGGGTTCCTGAGAAAAAGGCTTGTGTGGGATGCTTCTTGAGACTGCGATTGCGACAGACGCGATTCGCGATTTCTTGGCAGCGTTTCATTTGATTTCTGCCATCTTTCAATCTCGTGATCTTGATAGGGTTTTCGAAATGACAGATTTGGTGCAATTTTGTTTTACGCGTACAAAAGAAGACACTCAAACGGCAGCAGCAGTACTGGGTCACCAAAACAGCGTGGGTAGACCATAGCGAGAGGGGTTTCTGTGGTGGCCACAGTATTTTCCTCTCTCTGTATCTTCGTTCCGTCGATAGAAGACCAGATCGCACGGAATATTTTTGGCTGGAACAAAAGTGAGCCCTGCTCGATAAGACGATGACACCGGCAATAGATCCTGACGGGCCATCGGAAGATCGAAGCATCTAACAGCGGTCAGTCAGATTTAGTGATCGCGGCGATGATCAGATGAGCCACTTTCGACTGGTTCTGCTACTTCTCTCCGTTCCGTCCGCCTCGAGCGGGAAAAACAGGATCGATCACTGCTTCTGCCACTGCTCGTTCCGATGGATCATTGCCCGAATGTCTTTTGATTCTGTCGCAGGTACAGCTTCCGACTTTACTGACGATTCAGTGGAGGAATGAGTTTTCAAACAAAGTAGACGTTCTTGGCTGTCTTCTCGGCAGTTTACGACGGCTTTGTTTGGCCATAACTTCAGCTAGGGGTCGAGGGAGCTTCGTCGCTTCGGAATCGTTTTCCCGTCTGGTTCGAATTCCGTCATGAAACTCATATCTGTCATCATCCAGCCCCACTATGAGTTGGATGAAAATTTTTCGGATCCGATCCTTCAAGTGATTCGTTCCGACTTCTTCCGACTTTCCCGTCCGCTGGCCATAGGTGATTCCCGTCGTCCCTTCCGAAAACAAGGAGCATGCAGCGCATCGCGACACGGGAAAACGAAGAAACAAACAACGGCGGACCGTCAGTATTTTCTCGATACGGGTGGCCAAGCTTGCGGGATGAGAAAAAAAAGTTTGTAGCGCGTTGAATTCCGCAGCAGCACTGTCGAACTATGCAGCGCTGAATTAAGTGGATACTGCGGCAGTGATTCCAATGCAAAACGGTTAGCAAATACGCCCTGAGCTGCTGTTATACGGGCTGGGAATTCGCGCAGTTGTTTTCAAGGTTGGCTACGCTTACGTGGGATCTTTTCTCAGTTAACGTCCATGTACGAGATGAGTAGGGCTAAATGACCGCCGGGGTGTTGCGTCAGCCAACAAAGAAGCGGATTAGCAGCGATGGAGCTTGATGGGAATAATCCGTTCAATCCGAACCGAATTCGAGAATCACGAGTTCCTCCTCGGAATAACTAACATATTGACCCCAACTCGCCCATTCCCTTCAAAACTCGGTTCCCGATTCTTCGTTGCGAAATCCGCTGGGGACCAGTTCTCTGATCGGCGAAGAATTAGAGTTTTGATGCAGGATCGAAGCTTTACGGCAAAGCCTCAGATATTCTGTAGACTCACTTTGTTCTGTTTGCTTCCAGATCAATCTATGGACCATACCCCGTTACAACTGCGTGCTGCGATTGCACGGCCATACGACACCGATCGACACAGTCAAATTTCATCCCAACGAAGACCTGCTGGCTTCAGGTTCAAACTCCGGAGCAGTGAAACTATTCGATCTCGAAGCCGCTCGAGTTCTTCGCACACTAAACGGACACAAGGCGTCGGTGCAGTGCATAGATTTTCACCCGTACGGCGAATTCATTGCGTCAGGTTCCTGTGATAACTCCATCAAGCTGTGGGATTCACGAAGGCGGAGCTGCATCAACACTTATCGAGGCCATGAACAAAAAGTCAACTCAATCCGCTTCAGTCCCGACGGACGATGGATCGTCTCAGGCGGGGACGACGGTTCCATCAAGCTGTGGGACTTGGCGATGGGAAAGATGCTCACTCAGTTCAACGAGCACCAAGCTCCGGTGAGCGACGTGGAATTCCATCCGAACGAGTACCTTCTAGCGTCGGGCAGCGAGGATGGGAGCGTGAAGTTCTACGACCTTGAGACGTGGAATTTGATTTCGTCGACGAGCGGAGATTCGGGACAGGTACACTGCACAAGATTCCATCCCGACGGAGACGTGATCATGGTCGGCGCCGACGACCTCATGAGGGTTTACGGTTGGGAGCCGTCGGTGAACACGTTCGATCGTGTGGTCATGGGATGGGGTCGCGTTGAAGACCTGATGGTCGGCAAGGAAGCCATCGTGGCCGCCAGCAAATCGGTGACGAACGTCTGCGTCTACGTTCTTGACACGAGCAAAGTACAGCCGTTCGCCGGTTCGACGACTTTCATTGACGAGGTCCCGATGAAAACGACATCGTTCCGTCGATCTTCGCCTCTGGGATCCAACCCGAGACGGAGTTTCAATACGAAAACACGCGGCAAACTGGACGTGGCCTACAAAAGGGAAATCAACTCTTCGGAGGCCTCCGATAACTCCTACGATAGCTATGAACCATCGAGTGCGGATGACGTCTGCATCATGGAGCCATGTGAGTATTTCTCAAGACTGAATGCGTACATTCCGAGGATTAAGGATTTCGCCGAGAATCGATATTAAGAGTTCTTTCTTCATGCAGCGTCATACAACGAAATCTTCCATCCATCGAAGGAGTTGTCGCGAAGCCCGCCTAGAGATTCGTATCCCGTCATGAGCAACTCAGGCTCGGGGCTCTTCCGTCTTCCACCAATCAAGGATGCGGCCCCGAACTTGAATGCCACGACAACACCCGTAGGACCTTCCCGCTCACCTCCGCGGATTGATCCCGTGATTTCGAGAAACCTTCAAAGTTCCGATTGTCTCAAATCGATCACAGCCGGCGGCCGAATCACAGTCAATTCAACTACGTCTACTACGACAGCGATGAATAACTTCAACAACACACTCAACACAAATAACACAACAAGCAACAAAACCAATAACGCTTATACAACAAGCAACATGCGCTCCTCTCATTCAATGGGCAACATCAAGGAAACGACTCAGCACCACGGAAGCCTGAGCAGTTCTTCTTCCACGCTCAGCAGCGTTTCCGACAACAACCGAAAGACGGGTGAGCGAAGAACTCGAAGAACAAAAGGAAAAATAGAAGCAAACTGGAAAATTATCCGATCCGGTCCCACCGTCTTCTTGGCTCGTGTATTGACCCTAACTGTCGTTGCAGGCACTGCCAATTCCACATCTAGTGGAGACCTTTCTCCGATTCTTCCGGTTAGCGAGCCCTCAACCCCAGTCAAAACTCAGAATTTCCTCCCTCGACGAGGCACTGAGAAAACTTCGTCGGAACAGAGTCTCGTTTCGATTGTGAAACCAGTCATCAAGGCGGCCGCTGTGGTTCACCGCGAGGTTGTGACAAATGTAAGTTCAGATTTCGTGTCTTCTCGCGGCAATCGTTCAAATGCGGTCCGTGATGTCATGTCGCTGGTGTACCGGAACCTGTGGATTCGTTTTAATCGCTCCCGAAAAGATCCTCTCAGTACTTTCGATTCCCTCCAGGTCCCACCGGCTGTCTGCCAACCTGAAAAACAAGGCTACAACCCAGATTCGGTCAGCAGCAACGGGACGTGTGGCGGTGGCGGCGGGAACGGTGGTGGTGGCGGCGGCGGCGGTTTGAATTTCGATGACTTTCTGCCAGCGCACGTTCAGTCGCTCTCCCGCGGACCGCGATCGACCGTTCCAGTTTCAGAAACTGAAGCCATCGAGAAGATCAGCGGTAAGCCTTCCCTTGGTCTATTCTGCTCATGGTCAAACTCTACCCATATCTCTACCGAATGTACAGTGTATGAGTCCTCTGGGATAGAGACAGAGAGAGAACAGGATCGCCTCATAGAATGAAGACGCGGAAATTGAATCCCAACACCTAAAATTACTTCCAGCTGGTCATAACGGTATGATGGTCGCCATGATGCATCGTCTCAACGGTCTCCGACAGATCCACGCCCGGTGGAATCCGAAAGATCCGCGAGCCGCTGTTGAGGTGGCACTCAACCTTAGAGACGCTTCGGTGCTCGTGGATCTGCTCAACGTATTAGTGTTGAGGTCTGCGATGTGGAATCTCGACCTCTGCCATCAACTTCTGCCGGCCATGTACGAGCTCATTCAGAGCAAGTACGAGCCCCAGATGGCAACAGCTATCTCTGGCATAAAGCTCGTCCTCAAAAATTTCGGTACGGAGTTCAGGTCTTCAACCACAATTTCGGATCGACACTCTATGTTTCGAAGCTGTGTTCCTCGAATCCAATACGTCTTTCACTATATGCATGCCTCTTGCAGGAACCGTCATCAAGGACACCGTGGCAGGACCGAGGAGCGTCGGCGTGGATCTCAGCCGTGAAGAACGCTACGGGAAATGTTCCGGCTGTCATGAATCGCTGATGACCATCAGATCGTTCCTCCTGAAAAGACAAACCATGCAGGGAAAAGTAGGCTCTCAATTCAGAGACCTTCTGGCAGTCATGGAGATGCTTGACTGACGAGTCTCGTGTGAACTACGTGATCTGCCTCATTGTGGGCGTTGTGCATATGTAATTTTGCTTCTACAATGTAATCTCCGCCGCGTGCTAAAAGTTCGACGACAACAAAACTACAGGCTCGAAATAACGGCCGAAGTCTCTAACACTCCTGCCCGATTCGTTGAATCTCTCAAGACCGAGAGAATGACCGACCGACCTCGTAGCACCATTCCAAGATTTGCATTCCGTTTACTCAAAACATTAGAAAAGTTTTTTCTTCTCCGGTATATTTGGGGAAACTGATGAGCCCTTTGAACCGAAAGAGTCTTCAACGCATGATTCTGCGTTGAGCAAAATGATGTTCTCGATGTTTTTCTGGCGGCAATCGGAATCGCAGGAGCGGCTGAAGCAGCTTTCTTACACATGTCGTCGAGATTCAACGACGCTGAACAACAAACATTCCCGGAGGCCCTGCCCATTCCTAGTCGTTTGTCCTATTGAGCAGGAAAACCGTATCGACCTTGACGAGAACTTTGGTTATCGGAGGTTTTGTAGAACGGTTCGAAGTTGAGAGTCCAGCTATCAGAAAACGTACCTTGGAAAGTGCCAGTCGATCTTTTCAATATCTTCGATGTGAAGTATGTAGAGGTCCATCGCAAAAGAGGGCAGATGGGGTAGGTGGGGCCAGAGCGAATAGCTTTACGTGTAAATGTTCGAATCTCTGCACTCGAATGTGAGAGATGCCATAGCGACCTCTATTTTGATAAAAGTGAGACCTGAGATGTTAGCTGAGAAGTTGTTTGCGCGAATGTGAGAGCATGTGTGTGTCTTCAATGTGACAAAGAAAAAGAGGAAGAAGCCTCACTCGAAAGGCGACCGTAGTACTTCATCCTCGATCAGAGGACGCTTGTTAGATGATGAATTCCATAGTAACAGCCATGACTTAGTAGATTAGAGGAACGATATTAATGAAGTTTCGGTGAGAGACAAACCTGAACTCGTGTTTTCTTTCGTATTTGTGCTTTGTGGTGGTTGAAAAGTAGAGGGACTGTACATCGGCGGTTTCCAGCCCAAACATTACCGGGACTTCAGTTCCGCTAACTTCCTGTGCGAGCTAATGTACTTCGCGCTGAGGGGGCTTGAGAAGAGTTGTTGATGAACATGAAATCACTGGATGAACGCAGCTCTTCGAGCGCGACGGAGCCTCAAGATGACTTGTGATAATCGAGTACTGCGCTCGCGTATTCAACACACGACTTCGGAGAGATATACAGAACTATCTTGGAGGGATTTTGGAGCCGTAGTTTATTGAGATGGAATAACCAGCAATCAGAAAGTTGCCTCAAATCCAAGACCATGGTTGATTCGATGAAGGAAACAGCATCTCAGAAGCTCAAGCAATAGACGGACACTATGTCTCCGTTCTTGATTGGTTCAGGTGCCTCATTCTTCGACGGAACGCTGATCAAAGCATTCACGGTATGATAGTGGAATAGCGAACTGCTCTGCTGATTCAATAGCGGACGGACTTTGAGCGTAGCGCTTTCCGTGTACAGGTTGGCTGCGATGAAAGAGAAAGTTTCAGAGTCGAATATAACTTCCGGACTCCTGGTCAGGAATCTATCGCCACCGGGAAATTGGTACGTCTAACCGAAAGGTAACAGGTCGAAGTCTCACCTCGGAGCAGCTCTGGCCGGGGATCCAAAGTTAGGGATTCTGGAAGTTCGATGAACGCATCAAGTCTTCTGAGGGGAGCAGCACATCCAAGAAGATGCAGAGCGTGTAGGACAAAAATATGGAACATCACAAACGCGCTCGCGGGATTCCCAGGAAGGGCAAAGACAACTTGTCCATCCTGTGGAAAGAATCCAGTGGTTGTATGATATTTGGGTGCGCGGGTCGACACTCCCTGTGCGACTTCGATACCCGATCTTTGCAGCGGAAAGGGCAACTCACCGTGCTTGCGAATGTTGTGGGCTTTCCAGGTTTCAAGTTGACTCGTCCGAAATGGATTTCATATCCCGAACGCATGAGCATGCCTTTTATGATGTCTTTCTCGCCCATGGAAACTCCGCCCGACGTGATGAGTATGTCGCATTTTTTAGCTTCCTTCAATTTGCGCAGAACTCGCCCCTCTGAGTCACTAACCACTCCGAGATCGATTCCGGCGATTCCCAAACCCTTCAGCAGCGAAAGAAGCATAGGACGATTCGAGTCGGGAATGCAACCGATGTTCTTATCGTACTCACTCGACAGCTCGTTGCCGGTCGACAGCACCCCCACGATCGGTGGATGGATCACTGGCACGAACTTGACGCCTGGAAAAACCTCGAGATCGCAGCATTGGATCCACGGGACCCCCGAATCAAGAAATGTCCTAGACTAGTTGGATAAATCCTCGCGATCTTACCCGCCATTACTAAGAGTCCCACGGTTCCGGCATTTATCCGATCTCCGCATTCTACCAACACACTCCCCGCTTCGAAATCGCTACCAATCTCGCGAATATTCTCCGCTGGACTCGGTCTCTTGCGGATCTGTATCCGGAGTTCGCGGTCACTGACGGTGTCGGCCTCGACGACTTCGGTGTCTTCGACTTGAACGACGGCATCTGCACCCGGAGGCAGAACACCTCCCGTTGAGATTCGAACACACCACTCAGTATTCACAGTGATGCCGTCCGCGGAAGCGCCCGCGGTTGCCGCGTATTCTCGGACACTTGGACTCAATGATCCGTCAGAGCGCACAGCGTAGCTGCAGAGATCGGAAACTTCGTTTAGGAACGGCTGCACGACGAGTTCTGTGACGGATTTTTCAGCCTCGATTCCGCCACAAGGCGAAAAACACGAGTTGATTGAACCTCACCCGTCTCTGGTAGAAGTTCTGAATGGTGGGAAAGGTGCGGTCGTGTGAAGCGTTTCAGCACAGAAGCGTCCTGTGGGGGGCAAGCGCTCATTTAACGAAGATTCTCATTGCTCTTTGCTCCACCTAGGATCTCATCGGATGACTTTTGATACAGACGGATTAAATAAGCTCGAATGACTTTTGTTAAATCTGGCTCACCCAATGCATCTTGAGGCTTCACCATCTGAACATCACTCTTCTTCTTCATTCGTTGCGTGAGCACCCTCCCGATCGTGACCCTGGCATCCTCCAACTCGAGCATACGGAAAGGAGATTCCCTGGGTCGTCCGACAAGCGACACTTGACTTGTTGTCTCGCTCGACTCTGAAAGATCAGGAGACGTTCGTAAAATATGAGACGAGCGAGGCTGATGCGCTGTGGATATTGTTGGATCTCGTGTCTCGAGTACCTTCGGATTCGTTCTCAGACATTTTGTGGCTTGTTGGCGCGCCGCGGAGAAGTTTTACGGCATGTGGAAGAACGGGACCTATTGCCAGCAGGATTTCCTCGACCGCGCGGGGCGAGCCGGGTAGAGTGATGATGATGGTGCGCTCTCGAATGCCGCAAACAGGTCGCGAGAGGGCGGCTAAGAATGGATTGTTTGTTCCAATTACCGAGCGGTCAAACTCATTCCTGTCATGAAGCTCAAATTTGAGCATCCTCTCAAGCTGAGCTCTGAGCTTACCAAACGGCGTCTTCTCTAATCCGGCCGAGATCATTGCTTGCGCCAGAGCATCGGCACGTTTCTCGAGGAGCGGCGCTACGGCCTCCGGCGTCACATCCCTTGGTGAGAAGCCTGTCCCCCCAGTGGTGAATACAAGCGGAAAGTCTGCCTCACACCTGCGCGGGACAATGGCCGAGTATCATGACTGAGAAATCGCGCGCCAGCCAGCAATTCGTCCTTTTAGAAACAAAGTTATTTCGTCGCCAGCGATCGTTCGTACATCTTTTCCATTCAATGACTGAGTTACCATTCTAACACAGCGTTCTGTATGGCTTCAATTTCGTCGGGCACGACTTTCAGTTGACTTCTAGAGTTCGGGAACACTCCACTCAGAACGGTCGGCACCATTGGACCCGAAAGATCTTCATTCTCTCCTCGAGAACATCGATCACTCACTGGAAGTTCACGCTCCGCTGCTCAATTCTCACCCCTAGTACTCCGAGAAAACTCTACTGTTCCACACGATTTCATGAAATTCGAGGGATTATGACAAACCAAGGCTCCACGAACCTGTGAGCACACCGTACTCCATACCAGCGAGTCTCCTTGTTGTGACAAGGGATGCGGTTTCCTTATGGCGTGTTTGTCCGGAGCAGTTCTAAGATGCTTGCCGCTAGGAGTCAGTGCACGCGTTCGAAATTTGGCGCTTTACGACGTCGTACGTCGAAGTGGAGAGGCAAACTCGCTGTCATGGCAGTGAAAGTATTCTGAGCAAATGCTCTTCTCCATTGCGTGTTGCGCTGCCTCCACCGGAGAATGCGCGACTGACGCTTTGGCTGGTGCAATCGCAGGGCAACTAGCGTGATAAGCTCACAAACGTCATCACGGACCCAAATCTATACTATTTACCGGAGCGGGGTCAACGACATGCCACACAATCTTCCGATAAGCTGCCTTCCTCTCGCCCAGAGTTTCTTTGATGCTCATTTCACTTAAAGCTGCTCTCGCAGTTCACGATCGATAGTTCACGACCCATGTTCTCACGTAAGAAGACTCAAACGCTTCGTTTCCTCAACACTCATCAATTTATTGGCTTCCTAAACAAAATATTCATACTTTCTCTTTTGGGTCAGGTATTTCCCAGCCCTTGAGCCCAGGTGGGAGCCCTTCATCGTCGAGCAAAATTCTGCCAAACGCGCCTCTCCGGAAGCCCGCTATGAAGTATTTCGCCGCAGATGAGAGATCGAATCTCCGAGAGTAGCCCCCGGTACCATCGAAGTTTCTGGTCTAGAATAAGAAAAAAGGAGTACTTAGTCGAGGAGATACGAGAAATTCAAAATCAATAGCTCCGAGATCCAAACTCACGTTTCGGCCGACTTGCAGCATGGATGCGCAGGCTTTAAGGAGTTCGGGCAATGTGTCCACCGGCTTGTCCAATCCCATGTGATGACAATACGAGTGGATTTCTGGAATCAGAGAAACCACAAAGTTTGAAGGCGATGGATCTCGCGGTTGACCGCGGCCACAGACCGAAGTTTCAAGGAACAAAAAGCTCACCGCGAGTCTGCATGAAATTGAACAAATACGCTGCCATGAGCTCTTCCCCGACAAGAGAATCTATCGCAGTCCCACACAGAGCCAATCGGAGAGCTCTCTCATACGAAACGGCAGTCGGCTCCAAAACACCTGAAAACGAGAGATTTCGTGGCAAGAGATGCAAGGGAGAAACTCAAATCGAGTGCTTGGAACTTTCCGAGTACTGACCTGGCGAGTCGACCAGATAGATCTTCGGATGTTGAGAGACCCTGATTGTCTGCATAACGTGTCTCGTAACGCCAGGCTGCGCACCGACTTTCGCGGCCATGTTGCTCAAACCGGTCGTTGATTCGCGCACAGCGTTGATTATCGACGATTTGCCTGCGGATAGAAGAGGGTCGTGAATGGTTCTCCGTGCCCCGTGCATCTCAATCCACGCCGTGACAATTTCTGTCAAGGTGAACAATTCGGAGACTTGGTAACGTCTTCAGACGAGCACTAACCGACATTCGGGACTCCGACTATCATGAGAGTGAAACTCGGTTTCAAAAAGTCAGCGTTGTTCTTGAAGAACGTTTCGATTAGCTTGATCGTCTTCGGTATGATCTTCTCGATACGTTTGTTTTTTATTGCCGAACAAAAAATCGGGTCGCCATGAAGCGGGAACTGAGATTTTGCCTCTGGAATTATCGAAAGTGATGAGTGCTTGCGTTCATGTGGATAGGAATGATCGCATTTGATATCCGGTTACGTCAGTCGAGTCTCACCGTTGTCTACCACAATCTTCTTCAAATATGGAACAGTTGAACTAGGTATCGTATCCACTTTGTTATATAGTAGAAGATGTGGCCTCGCTGAGCGGAGCCGTTCCAAGAACATCTGATTCCGACCGCTTAGGGGAACTCGCGCGTCGTGAACCTCGATTATGCAGTCCATCTTTGTTAGTTTGCGTTCCACCTGAGGGACAGAGCAAGGAATTATGAAAAAAAAAACGGGTCTGTGCAGGGAACTTCTCGAGTTTCCGTTTTTAAATGGCACGCGAAGAACACCCCTTCATTAGCGCGCTAGAATCGCGACTCGCGTTCACCAACCTCAGCCATGCCTCCCAGGCCCCCGTGACAGCTGGGGAACCATTTGCTTATGACGGCCTTCTGGCCTTTGGTCAGTGTAGTCGCAATGGACATTTCTGTTCAGGGTTCTGGTCTCAAGAGAAAGCTAACATCCTGGCTTTCGGCTGACTCCCGTGAACTCCTGGAACTTCTCTAGCTTGGGAATCGGACACAAGACGGTGTCGCACGGAGGCACCGAAAAAACGAGAGAAATCGAAGCCGCGCGAAGGAGAACAATAACACCGGCTTCCCAACATGTGTTTAGAATGAGCGTGGTGGAGCGTCTCACATACGTACCACACGCACCACAGTTCTGCTCGTAGGGACCGAGTCGTGAAATATCTCGCTTGGAGTTTACATGGTGAGCATGTAGTGTTACGATTCTGAGAGGAATCAAGGACATATAGGAGAAGCCAATAGTTTTCGATGGGTCAATCGCGCTCTTCGCTAGTGTTGATCGGGTCAGATTGAGCACCCAGATTGGGCTCTATTCGATGGTTCGGAATCGGAGAGGAATGGGATTGCGTCGAAGAAAGTGAAGACCACTCCTTCGCGCCTAGATGGAATCGGCATCTTCCGGTTCCCGGAACCATCTCTACCAGCTGGAGAAGAGAGAGCTAGGAGTCAGTTCCCCCTGAGTTTCATGATGGGAAACGAATGACGAAACCGCTCGCCCATTTGGAGCGTCACATCGCGCGATGAGATTGCCTAGAATGCCCTCGGCATAAAACACGGCTGGACTGCTCTCAGCGGAATATTGTGACTCCAAACTTCCCCGGGATGGAGGAACTGGGCCGATCCCGATAAGATTCTCGCGTTTTCTGGAACTTCTCTCCCTCTCTAAAAGTTGAGCAATGCTCCAAGATCACGTGAAAACCTCGAGTACCTGGGGCTCGAATATGGCCCCTCATTATCTTTGAAATGCAACGGGAACGGAACGTGTCAGTTCCGCGGGACGTAGAACCCGGCTTCGCGTTTGGGTGCATATTTCCTTCTCGGAGATAATCAATTCGTAATTTTTTTTCTCTTCTGTGAAAATCGCGAAGTCAGGGGAATAGAATAGGGAATAGGTGATCCATTTCGAGACTTCAGAGTCCGCGCTCGCTCGCAGCGCTCTTGTTCCTTTGACACCGATGATTCGAAGCCCTCGAGTATTGGAGCTTGCTTGCCGGGGAGAAGTCCCCGTCGTTCTCGAGACTGCGACTTTTTCACGGTTGAGTGCTCCCTATTCCCATAAAATTGCTGAGCAATACCGGGTTCCCATATCGGGAACGTTCTCGAGGCAAGTTTCCTCAGAGCTTGTTTTGCGCTAAACGTTACACCCGGGTACCTTGATTATCCATTAGCCGTCGGAGAGCTCTCGGACGGCTACTCTGAACATCATTTCGGCAATGGGGGGCGCCGGTCAGTGGCCTTCGGGCCATCCCCTCTCGGCGAGGTGGTTCGGCTCTCACGGATCCGGATTGAAAACCTCCAGCGCGGTTCCGCAGAGTGAGATGCCTGACGCGGTGCGGAGCAGGGCAAGCTTCTCAAGCATATTCACCTGTTTCGATACCTTCCAGGGCCGCGTCGGGCTGGTGCATCTTGCCTGCGATTGGATAATCTGCCTGTACTTGGCATCGCTACCAGTGTACGGTACCACATCTTGTCGCCCGCCCTGAAGCTGACCCCGCTCCCAGCAGAAATCATCGAATGCGAGAACTACGAAACTTCGCTCGAAGTGGACCTGATCCGCGTCGCATATATTGGATGATGGAGCGCTCATCTCGGATGTGACCCTGATTCATAACTCCAACATCAAGGCAACCCCGTAGTCGGCTAGTAGGTTCGTGATTGCGTTCCGCCGCACACTGTTGACGGGTCACCACCGTGAGCCGGATTCGCGCAACCCAGAGATCATCATCGTCATCATCGGCACCGCAATATCTTGGTTAAATGGAAACATGTCCATCGCTGTCACGAGCGCGGTCCCAGAGTGAGAGACATAACTAACTCGATATACCTCCCTCGCTCTCTCAGAATGCCGTTTCTCTGTTCTGAAGGCTGGACGTCCGTCCGAGCAGGAGAACCAGCTGTGAAGCAGACGACAGTTCTGTGAAAATATTCGGAGAGGGTTCGTGACAAAACAGCTTTCAAAGCCACCCGTGTGTATGATGACACTTTTAAATGCCGTGAGATAAGTGTTGCAGACACTACATGTTACTCATCTCATCCAGTATCTCGTGACTATTCGTGGTCCCTTGAGACTCATCGTACGTCCCTCTGTGTTCTGACCTGTGTTCATGTCCCCCGTCGAGCGCTACCTTGGGCGTTTGCCGAACATCGTAATCGAACGGCGGCCCGACCATATGATGATGTGTCGATAGCAGCATGTGGCTCCTGAGAAAGGTGACGTAGCCTTGGACAGAAGAGGAACTTAAGAGAGGGCCGAGTTTCAGGAGAGTGCTTGGAGTTCATGCGCAGAGCACGTTCTCACTCTCCCTCGGAATCCATATCGAATCATGTATTTCATACTTCGTCGCCGTTCCGGAATGTTCGCTTGTGCTGTCGTTTTCCTGCTGTTCAGTATCGCGACCTGCGGCCAACAGCTGGACGGCCTCGTCGACGAATGTGAGTGCAGCATTGAGGACATTGCAAACTTCAACTCCTTCAGGATCTACCCCCAAATCCAGGCCATCGTACGTAAGGATTACTTTCGATATTTCAAAGTCGACTTGACTCGCGAGTGTCCCTTCTGGCATGACGATTCGAAATGCGCGCTGAAGGATTGCTCCGTGGAGGTCTGCGATGCGGACGAGATTCCATTCGTCAAAGCGGAGAAACTTCGTCTAGAGTCGGGATCCGGGGAGCTCGAGGAAGAAGTTCCGCTCGAAAGCAGTCAGCCCAGAAATCACGACGTCGAGAAAAGAGCCGTGGAAGACCTCCCGTACTATGAGCGCGCGAAAACCGCTGGCGGCGAGAGCGTCATGCTCGAAACGACGGCCACCTCTCCTCCGAAAGTGGAAAAACCTCACACCTCAACCCAGAATGTCATGCCCACGTCAACTAGCGAAGTGAAAATCACCATGGCTACAACCGTGCAACCGACAATCGACGTGAACACATCTGAAAAGCATTCTATCGATCAGTCGCAGGCTCAGAACACCACCACCAAAGGCGACAGCCTCATGAGTAAAACACAAAAAGAGCGAGAGCTTGACAATGAAGCTTCTTGCAAGGAGGACAATCGAACATTGGGCAAAATCGACCAGACCATATCCGAAGAAAGTCTGAAAGAGTTCGAAAGCTGGAGGAGACACGACGACTCGCAGCAGGACTTCTGCTTGTTCGATGACGAAAACTCCACGAACGCAAGCTACGTGGACTTGCTCCTTAATCCCGAGCGGTTCACCGGGTATGCGGGGCCATCAGCAAATCGCGTATGGAAAACCATCTACGACGAAAACTGCTTTAAGGGCCCTAACGGGAGTCCTTTTGAGCTCAACCAGATGTGTCTCGAGAAAAGAGTTTTCTATCGAGCGATATCGGGACTGCACGCATCGATCAACATCCATCTTTGCGCGGAGTACTACCTTCCGAAAATGGGCAAGATCGTTTTGCCGGGAGAACCCATGTGGGGCACCAACCTCGAAGAGTTCAATTCGCGGTTCTTGGATGAAAAGACCAACGGAGCCGGATCGCGTCGTTTGAAAAATCTCCACTTCCTCTACCTGCTAGAGCTGCGGGCGATCTACAAAGCCTCGCATTATCTGAGCAAAGCGCCGTTCTACACTTCCAGGACCGAGGACACAGTGGAGACGAGAGCAGCTGTTGACAAGTTCCTGCGAACTGTCGGAGAATTCCGCTCGCATTTCGATGAGCGACGCATGTTCGTTGGGACAAACGCAGAGTCCCGTCAGCTGAAGGAGGAGTTCAGATTGCATTTCCGAAACATTTCGTCCATAATGGACTGCGTCGGCTGCGACAAGTGTCGGCTCTGGGGCAAGCTTCAAACGCAAGGACTGGGCACTGCTCTGAAAATTCTGTTCTCGCCGGAAGGCGAAATCACGGCTCTCACCAGAACCGAGATCGTCACCTTGTTCAACGCGTTCTCCAGATTGAGCAACTCATTATTTCAGCTGGAGAACTTCAGAAAACTCAACCTCTTGAGGAAGACTGCTACGGCATCGTCGTTCGGGCTGAAAATGGAACTTTAGGCAGAGAACTCAATACTTTTTAGAGGAGCTCGCTTCTCACCGTCAGGGTTTCGAATACATTCTCCGAGAATTGTAATCTGAATGAACACGAGTGTCACACCGGTGCGATGCATCAATCGAGAGCATTTGTATTTCAACTGTATTGTGATCTATCTTCAGTTAGCAAAGACTATATAAATGGACGATCTAATCGACACAGTTAGCGGCCGCGAGTACATAATGACAAATGGTAGACTCGAACGGATCGCCGTTCTTCTCAAAATCGATTCGTTGTCACCACGAATCATCACCCCTCAAATAATAACTGAACAACGACTTGTACAAATGTTAATAGGTTTCCATATACACCTCACGATGTCAATTGAAAGCAGGACCAGGATATTTTCGATATTACCTGCGGCAGTCTCCTCGCTTGTCGCCAGACAAGGAATTTGTAAAAAATAAATTATTTCATGTTCCGTAGCTGAGTTTCCGCTTCTCTCAGGTACGCGTATCGCTCCCCGACAGCTTTCAAGGTCAAACATACTGTGCTGCATCGATTCAGATCGAAGTTCACGACGTTCGAAACAAAACTTCGAGACGTATGAGTTTAATTTCGGAGAAGAGCACAGAAAATATGGGAAATTGGTCGCCGCCATACGCGTCAAGTCGTTGGGCTCAGTCCACCACGGCTCTTCGACCCCAAGAGCAACCCGAAACATATTCTTCCTTTTCTCGCAACTCCAAAACATTGTTGAAGTTGACGAGGTGGACGAGTCCGGACTCCAGTGATTGAACTTCCATATATGTATAGGTTTCGGATTCGGCAGCATGCTAAGCACTGTTCCCGCTCAGCCTCGAGAAGATTCTCGGTTCAAGAATAACGCAGAATTTAACTTCATACGGCGGTGGGGTTTCGCGAGCTGAATTCGCTGTGTTAGAGTTTGGTGTTCAGTTTCAGGGGAAGACAGGATTTCGTGCAAAACTAACAGAGACGAAAGAACTCTGTGTTCATTTTCCAAGGCTTGCGTTCCGAATGCCCGAAACTTCGATGGGAGACATTCGTAGGAACAAGATCTCTTCTGACGGTTGATCCACTTTATGTCAAGTGACGACTCTCACGACTATTCATGGCTTCTGCCATTGACATGCGATTCCAACTTCCGACCATCAAGCCATTGCATGAGAACTCTCCACGGATGGAGTTGACGCTGAATAATCGTGACCTCCTCAACGAGCCACAGTCAAGTGCTCCGTGGCTATGACACCGAGCTTGGAGCGGCGGGTCAGAGTGAATGCTGGACGATTGTGCTCTTTCCCGAATATGGAGGAATGCACTTGGACTCAACTTGCTCGGAGGGCTTAATTTGATTTCGGGCACATTGGAGGCTAGGCATCTTTCGGTCGAGAAAGTGGGGCACGGCCTGGTCTCGTTAAGAAACATTGGTCAAATGTAAGAGAACCTACGATAGATTTCCAGACAGAAACTTGGAAGCACTGACGCCGGAGTTTTCACGGCACAGCCATCTGCTTGACTGCCAGACACTTGCGGCGATCGAATGCCTTCTTTGTTGTGAGTTCCCAGGCGCGCCGCCGGGTCTCCAGAGCAACAAGGACGTTGCTCCTCAGGGTGGAAGCGATCCCGCAGCCATCTCCAAATCAGACTTGCTTGACCAAAGCTTTCCAAGGTCAAAGTAGCAATATTCGGGATTTCCGGAGTCGACCTGGGCGGCACTCCGGTGCGCGAAGTCGTGAACGGAGGGCATGTGAAAATGGAGGAGTTGGAACGGAAATATCAAAACGACAGCGCATCCTCTTCAACCCCTCCTCGGCAAGGGTCAGTGTCTCCGAGGGATCTGATTCAAAATTGCGGTTGTGAATTAACGAAATAATTCCCCAAACTAGTCGCAGATTTTGCTCAGCCCACATACCTTTCGCGGCGGAACAATGAATATTATGAAATGTTCGCAACCAAATAGTGCACGGGTAACGCTTGATATTTGTTTTTGTTGGTGAATGTGACAGAATGGGCTGATCAGCTTTCGAGAAGCGATCGCATCCCCCCGCTGCAAGCTAGTTTTTTGCAGACAATGATACCTGGCGATGATACACTCCCTACACGTGGTCTCAGGGTGGCGCTACCATGGTGGGATCCGTCATTCTCCATCGTTGAACACAGGAGTCCTCGTAGGTTTCTGATTTTCCAGCCGCTTGCTTGCGCAAAACTGATCATCCTCCAAGGGAATACCATTGCGAGTGGTTATTCATTCGACAATAAATGTACGCCGAGAACCCGGAGTGTGACGTTCATTGTGCCTAAAATCGTCCACAGTTTGTTGGCCAGAGAAGAGAACCAGGAGGGAAACGGTTGATATTTCCGTCAGATTTACAGACCAGAGGATATTTTTCATCCGATTATTTTTCATCTTCTCACCTGCATCACGATGCTTCATCGGTCCGGCAGTTCCAGCGAAAGCGCCCTCGCTGTGTGCGTGACACCGCTGTTCGACGACATTTTCCGGTTCTTATAGAATTATAACTCAAATCGCTCCTGTCACTTCTGCTGGTGCGTATTTGTCGAAAGATGCGAACCGGCAAGCAGCCGAGAAAGGTGGGGAGCGGACGCGCGATTTCACTTGGATGCTCCCCAGCAACAACAACACCACAACCACGGCTATCGACACCCCCCATTGCGTGAAGTAATTTTTCTTGTTCTTAAACACGACGACATCGGACTATCTAAGACGATTAGTAAACTCTTGAAGCTGCTGTCTGTCGTGACGTTGTCGTGGTGGTGGTGAAAAGACATGCATCCCGTAGCTCAGGCACTACGGGATGCCGTACCTTCGGCCGCTAGAAATGAGTCGCATTTTACCCTCTACAAAAGGGTCGTATTTGTAGATATCGATGTGTGAAGATCGGTATGTAGGTGGTACCATAGTCTCTATGTATCGGGGTACCTAGATGTTCTGTTGATCAGTGAGTTGTCGCCATTCCACCGATTGTATGGGAACTGCGTGAGAAACTCTCTCTCGACCTACCCGGAAGCATTGTTTCAGTCGCTTTCGAGGTATGTGTCTCACCCGGGGATCATTAGTATACTTCGATAACTTTGTATATGATTTTCGTGTTGGTGAAGTGACGATAAAGAGTAAAATGCGCGTGTCTTCGGGCAAACCTCCGATCCGACTATGGGAACGATTCAATCCCCGACCGGTAGCCTTGCGTTTTACAATTAGTGCAGCGGCGCGTTCGACCCAAGTGACGTCGAAGAGACTCGACACCACGGTTCTCGCGCTCCCTTTTCGGGAGGCGCAAGTGAGTTGTCTCCCGGATCACGGCCATCGTCGTCTACTAGGTTCCCTTCTGAACTCATGTCGAGTCGAAACATCACTGAAGTCTCTGGAGAACTTCGTGGGTTTCCCAGGAGCCTTAACGATCTTCATCACCTCCCTTGCATCGCACAGCCAGCCGACGGGGGGGGGAGAGATAATATCAACTAAGGAAGCACGGTCTTGTAGGAATCGCATTTTCTGTTGGAATCGCTGAAAGTCAGCTGCCTGATACATGCGGTCCACATGGATTCGCGGCAAGTACATGAATGTTCTTCGTATCTGACCAATGAAACCTCTGGCTCTATATTCTGCTTCTCCCCTCCATTCTTTCGCAGTGATTCATAAAAGTTCCACATGCAGTAGCGTAGCCAGACCTAAATTTTCACGAAGCTCGACTTCCGACACTTACGTAGTGAGAGGGAGGTGCTCCATCAAAAAAAAAAAAACATCGTTCCCCTGTAGTTTTCTATCGACATTTTTTCTATCCAGTTCGCCCCTCCCGTAGCCGATTTCCGGCCACGTCCCTGCTTCCCCCGAAATTTCGTCAATTTTTCGATGTATGGGCTAAGATTTCCAACGTCCTACCACATTTCTTCATAAGGAATCAATTCGATCACAAGTCATTCGTTAATTTAGTCACTAGCCAATGACTAGGCCAAAAGCTAGCTTCGTGGACATGGAAAAATGCGAAACTTTAGCTTTAGATAAGGCTTCGTTCTAGCTACGCCACTGTCGACATGGAACAAAATCTCACCCTCTCCGACCCGAGTTTCATGATCATCAGTCGCCTCACTGCGAGGAAGGCAATAGCTTAAACTAGAGCGTTTTCGGCTGAACGACCTCTTGCGAGTTAGCTTCCTATGAACTTCTATGCAGTCGTTCTTCCAGCCAATTTTTGCAGGAGGTTTCTTGTTTTGTCGAGCTTCATTCGATCCTCGACTCTCGACAGAGCTGACTTGCCAAGAGATGACCCAGTCCGTTATTGTATAAGAAGCTGCACTCCAAATTGCGCCAGAGTGCTCTGTTTCGGGTTCAGTAATGTGAACTATTGATTGGAGTTGCGCGTCATGATAGCCCCTCCAGGTAGCGCCGTGCTCCACACTCGGTTGAACTTGCTACGGTTATTGATCGAATGGGATTCGCTCATCGGTCTTGTCCCATCAGCAGGGAATACCACGTCAGGAATATCTATTCCAGTTTACCATGGATCTGAATAAGCCCGAAGATATTCTGTTCCGTGTTTCTTGTACCTAGATACGATTGAGTTCAATGCTCATAGACCAGTGTCACGTCTCGCACGCTTGTCACTTAATCGGAATCGAGGGCATCGATCGCGATGTGCCTCGCAATACGGCCAATGTGAGTCTCGCTAGGTTCCAAACTTCAAATTCCACTGGCGGCGCGGCGTCTCTCTAGTCTCCATCGACCGACAGGGAATCAAGCCTCCTTCGAGCCGGCATGGGGGTTTCTGGAATTCTCCCTGCGACTGCAGGAGAGGAACGGACCTTCGAAACCATCAGTCGGAGCTCGCAACAAAGACATCAAGTGTCGAGACTTCTTGTCAATCAGTTCCCTGAGGGATGGGGAAACCGAGTTTGGGAATGGATCCTCATAAGTACGGTGAAACGACCGGCCGACCGGTTCATTTTCGGTAAACAATAATAACGCTGAAGGAAGAAACCCACAGCTATGTGGATCTTCTGCAACGGTATCGTTCTGAGGATTCTCCATCATTCTGTCCTATAGTATCAGCAACTCCAAGTAACCTTCCGTATGGAGCACGAGCATGGATTTTTCCGGTCACCGAGCATCAAACTCACTAGTAGATCTCATAAACCTCAAAGCTCATCGGGAACGGCAAACCGTAGGTACGGGGAAGTGATATACAATACACGATGGCGACGGGAAGACGCCCTGTAAGAGAGTCGAAGAGATGAGAAAAAAAATCAAACATCCCACCATGTTGTCGTCTTCGTTGTCGTCGTGGTCGTACCTGGTGAACGATCGCCGCTGCCGGAGTTCCGTACATATCTCAGACACGGTACCGGCGGTACTGTTGCTGCTGTTGCCGAAGACGATGTCGACGTCAGTGCTCCTGCGTTTTTTCTGCCGCGCCGAGGGAACGAAGGAGGAAAGAAAAAGAACACGAAGAATCGATTTCACGCCGTAGATTAATGGCAACTGAGAACCGCCAAGACAAGTTCTTCAACTGCTGTATTTTCAGGGCGCACACATCGAGCCCACTCAAATTCGATGTTGGAGAGTTTGCCGTCGGCTGGCCGGTGGTCGTGGTCTTGCCGTCGGCAACCGCGGCGGTGGCCACGGTGTCGTACCCTGACGATGCTATGCGCACGGATACCGATGGTGCAGAGAATGCTTTTCTCGATTGCGTTCCGATTTCCGTCGATGCTCGTCGTTCCGACTTCGAAATGCACGAATTTTCTTGAAGAGCCCCTATTCCGTTTTGTGTGGACGCCAGGCGGGTTCCGCGGTGCCAGAGTTTAGCGGATCAAAGTCTCGAGTTGGAAGAGGAGCTGATTTCCAGAAGGAGTCAAGTCCCTTTTCTTCTATTTTGGGGTCGATGCATGAACGGCTTCTGAATCGCGTTCTGAATCTCATGCAAAGATCGGTTTTGTGATATGCGCGTCCGCGAGTTTGGGCCAGAAAATTGTTCGGCTGGGATATTGAGCAAAACTTATTCCGTTTGATCCTTAGTGCCTGTTTTGGAGTTCTCTTCATTCATCCATGATTATACCAGTGATTTAACGCCAGTGTACTCTCGCCTATCCCATACCGGAAACTCCATCTCGTTCATGCGCTTCATGCTCCGTCGGCAGCAAGAACGCGATTCACTCAGGATGGGAAAAATGGACTTGACTCCTTTTGGAAATCAACTCCTCAGATGATTTTCTGGTGATTGGTGGGGAAAACGATCGACTAAACTGATTGGCGATGAGAGCTCACACTTCGGAACGAGATGAACGTCAGAGCGCGACGAGATAAATATCGAGAACACGTGCCGCGCGCTCATCCGCTTGTGGTTCGAGTCAAGTGCGGATTTTTATTCGGAGACACGAGTCTATAGATCTCGACATTGTCACATTCGACTGTCACAATCGAATGACGGCGACGGAGACGACGACGATCCCTGTCCGTCGCAGAGGTGGCACGATCACGACATAGCATATAGCGATAGCTCATACAGTGTTTGCCTAGCGGCTGTCGACTCCCAATTAATTCGGCAAATGCCATTCGGATTCGCGCTTTCCATTCGATCAACGTCCAGCTTTTCAGAATCAATGGAATAGCCAAAAGAAACCCGACGGAGAAGCTTCTGTAATCGGTTTCGCTACTTGATGGCGTCCACCTGGAAGACGCAAGCAGTGCACGTCGGCTCGTATATAGATGTCCTGCTTTTTCGGTCCTCTCTTGGAGGCTCCTTTGACTCACGATGTTGTTTCAAACCTGACCCCGGCCAATCCTAGCATTCGATTGAGTTCGAATAAGTGCTGAGCGATTGTAATACCCGCTTCGTCGAGTCGATCACAAGTTCATAGCTGCGAGCAGCCGTTCGCGGCACCTGGAAGTGATGAGAGCGACAGCAGTGTTAGCCACTAGCCACTCATTATGAAAGTACGCCTTGGAGCATCATGAGACAATCTCGAAGTCATCGAACGATTCCAACCTGTCAGTGCAGGTTTCAACGACCAGCTCCGAAGGTAGCTCATCGCACGCTATCCGCGTTTGACTTGGCCATTTGTTCGCTCAGTTGGACTTTAAATCTAACTTGGTGAACAAGCTCCTTGCTTGACTCTATAGGACGTATTCCGTCGTCGTCGAGGAGTTTTCCGCTCTCCTGTGAACTGGATTCACCTGCTCCAATCAGTCCTCTTCTCCAGAACAAAACACAAGACGTTGTTGCTGAGTGACCTCAGTTCCTGGGATCGCTGTTCACGTGTTTGCGTCGTGGAAAAGTCTCTAGGCAAACAAAGTCGGCGTAAATATCTCTCTGGTCCCCAGCAAGTTCACTCACTCCTGTAGTGCTTGGTCTTCGCGCTGTAATGTAATTAAGCGCAAACAAGGAGCGAGATGAAAACAGCGGAGAAGAGTTAACACTTTGGCTTCGTTTCCAAACGAAGTGGCGCTGAGCGCAAGCTGACGAAGTGACGGTCGCAGGCAGGCAGGCCGGCCGGCGGCTTTCTACGTAATTTTCAAGCGAATTTTGTTTCGTAGACTTCTCGCTGGCTACTTGACTAGCTGGATGGTTGATTCGACGCCGTCAGCCGCTGGCTGGCGGCAAACGCCATCAGTCAGAGGCCTCAGAAGTGGCGCGGCCGCATGAGCAGCAGCAACATTTCATAATGAGTCTTCATTTACGGTGATCTTAGCGGGTTTCCCTTCGCGCCTTTAGACCTCCCGCCTTGATGTCGGACGGCAGTCACTCAGTCAGCTCGACTGACGAATGAGCTCCAGAACGAACGAACGAAAGCCAGATCTCTGAAAACAGGCGATGAATCTGAAGAACAGGGCTTTCAAGAAACGGGTTACGACAAGGGCGAACTCGCAGAGCTCGGGCCTTTGTTTGCGATTCTCCACACTTGTTACGGCAGCTGATGGAAGCCACTGAATGGTCGTCGACGTTGTGGTCGTCGTCGTCGTCTCGGTCCGAGTTACAGAGGTTTTTGACTTGCGGAAAACGATCACTGGATTATGACGCTTCGCTGGCAGCGCTGAATTGAGCTCTTTCTCTTTCCGTCCGGATGGCTGAGGTAAATTTCAAAGTAGCCGTGCAGGATGATCAACGATTCGGCACACAGCCGAAGAGCGTAAACGTTTCGGTCCCTCGAGACGAAACCGGGATTCGAATGGCGATACGTCGAAGCTTCGCCTTTCTTAAACCGCATGAGTGCGGATATCTGTCATATCGTCGGAAACAATGGGGATCGAATTCCATTCTACCGGAGGAGTAGTGAGTTCAATTCTAAATCATGGCGCTACCGTTCCCGTTCCGACTGTCATGAATCGAGGGTCAGCGCAGCACAAATCTGTCGTTTTCACCTTCGCATCAGCCAGACTCCCATTGAACAGCTCCTGAATTTTGTAACAAAACCGTAGATAACGGCAATCAAATCTCTCGTACAACGAGTTCGAATTCGAGAAGCAAGAAACTTGGCGGTTCTTCCTTAATGTGAAAGAAGAACTGGCTTTTCTTGAACGCCGAAAAGATCTCTGAAAAGTCGACTGGTGTCATCTTTTTCGTTCGCTTCTGCCTATCGCTGAGAAGCCACAACGTTTCGGGGCGTTATTCAGTGTTCAAAGATCATCGGCTTCTTGAATTCGGAGTTTTCACGTAATTTGTGGCGGCGGAATGCCTTTCTTGCCGCTGGATCTAGGAGACTGCGTGGCTCCGCCGTGACCTTTGGGAGCGGAGGCCTGAAAAAAAGTGAGAAACCTACACCTGCGTCCATTTGAGCAAATTGAGCGTCAAACCGAGTTCGGCCGACTCAGTGAGTGAGTCAGGCGAACCCTTTAAAAGAACGGTTTTGAGAAATAATCAACGCTCGTCGCCGAGATTGATGATTCGCGGGTCCGATGCGATTCGAGCGAGTGAATGGAGATCCTCATGTCGTTGACGAGGCATCTTGTTTCTGCTTGCCCGATCGGCCCAAATCTGTCCTAAGGATGTATCCCAGTGCCTCATTGAAAAGAAGAAACATTGGTATCGCAGAGAACATGGGGACCAGCGGGTTCTACTATCCTATGTTCACGACTCTGGATTGAGGAGCTTGATTGAATAATCTCTCTTATGACGTGACGAAATTTGATCGGACTGTTTTCAGTTTCCGGTCACCTCGGTAAGCAAAGCGCACGGGTACGTGGTTGACCAACAACGCGGTGTGTGTGACTTGCGGTACCGCCAAAAGAGGCGGCTTGGGAGACAAGGCGGCAATGGTTGAAGCAATTTCAATTTGTTCAGTTCGAGATAGATGCCATGGCGCTGAATGCTCGCTGGTGGGATGTGGAGTTTTGTGCGTGTGCATCCGTGAAATTCATATCCCTTAGCCGTAAGACCTTCTGCCGGCTGGCCGCTCGGTGAGTCGGTCGGTTGGTCGTCGTCGTCGGCAAGTAAGCAGGCAGGCAGGCAGGCCGGCCGGCCGGCCCGCAGATGAGAGGATCCTCTCAGTGAACAGATCCTAATTGGCCATGAACGACGTCGGCTTTGAATCCTGCCGACTTAGCCGGCGACCAACAGAAACTTTCTTCGTCCATCCGCTCGACGTAAACACGGCCGTTCGTTCGTTCGCTCGCTCGCTCTTTCGTTCGTCTGTCGTTCCTCCCGAATTTCACACGATTTTCCCTCGCACTCGCCAGCCATCATCGAACAAAACTTTTGACCTATTACAGGCGGAGCAACTATCTCAACCTACATGAAACGAGCAGCTGAAATTGAAACATTTTCTAAATTACACCCGGCCTTTGGGGCCGACGCATCCTCACGGTGGCGGATTTTCAAACTTGTCGCCGATCGCTACGGAAGAATCCCGGGAGAGTGCCAGGAAGTTTCACGCGACGCGAGATGGAGAACAACAAGGAGGAAGGGAAAGGAGAAAACTTTCCGGCGATCTCGATCGCGAACTTGAAGATTATGGGAAGTATGACGGGAACTCTTTATCTTCCGAGTTCTCCGCGCTCGAATAATCGAAGTGGGCGGATAGATTCATCATCACCGATCTCCCACGGAGCATTCATGAAAATCGATTAGAACACTGTGGCTTCCCAAATTCGTCCGGCTCGGTTGCTAGCAGAAGGCGTTGAGCGGATCGAATCGGTGACATGCGACGATGTTGATTTCAAACTTGTTGCTGCTTTCATCTTCGAAACGGCGTTCGGTCGTATGAGCGGACGGACGGACAGACCCACGCTCGACTAGTGCCGTGACCGTGACGAAAAACCTTCGTAAGGTAAACCTTAGCCCTGCTCAAGACCTAAGCCAAGCCTCGTCAATCAAAGCATTCGACTCGGCACAACCGAAACACACGGCTCTTGTTACCGAATCCTCACGTTTGATGAGACTATCAGTGTGATTTTGGTTTTTTCGTTGTTCCCCCTTTCGTCACCAAATTTGCATCTCAGGCCGACTTGAGATGCAGGAAGCTGCGAATTCGCGGCTGCTCCCCTCGGTACAACTTCCTCGCTCGGTCGGGAGTGGATCTGAAGCAGGTGCCATCGCTGGAACAGCGAAAGAGGTTTCGAGCGAGCTGATGAGCTGACATCGTCCAATGTCCGCCACCTGACCGAAGGAGATTCGAAGCGTTTGATGCGAACGGATCGGGGAAACAGAAGATGAACAACAACAGAAAGCCAGGCGGATGGATCGATGGTTTGCTGGCGGGCTTGATGTAACAGTGGACGTCTTGAAGTCGCGGAGAAGTTCAAAGCTTCTCACTTACATTGTTTGTCCTCATCTACGCCTAGAGAAGATGCGCGCCTTCAGTTCGACAGCAGCAGAGGCGGCGGCGGCAACGACGGACCAGCGAAATTACAGAGAAAGCTACTTCTACATGAACCACGATGAGACGTATTGACGGACGGACGGACCGACGGCCTGCCTCTTTCAGTCACCGACCGACCGACTGACTGACTGACTGATGCACGAACAAACGGACACTGAGACAACCTGCACCAGTGACGCTCCGAGCAACGGGAACGGAAATGACGACAGGGAGCACCGAGCGCAACGGAGCGCTCGACGGCTTTACACCCCATCGGTTTGCTTTTGCGATTTCATTTCATCTCGAACACCTTCCAATGTAACTTTTCCAATCGGAACCTTTCTTTGTAGAAAACGGTGAGACGAAATCACCTAATGAGTCGGATGTGGTTTTCGCGCTACACCTGCTGCCGCTGCCGATCGCTGTAGATGTTGTAGCCGCAAACTTCGTAACAGCTCGAGTAAGACAGATTCGAAAATAATTTCGGACAGAACATAGCCACACACCAAGTGGACAGACACCTCACAAGTCCTGAAGAGCGATCTACTAAAAGAATTTTGCTTTCACTAATTCACTAAGTCACTCAGGAGACGCGGACAAGCCAAGAAAAAAGATGCCTGTGCTCGGTCGTCCGTCCGACTGCGGATCCATCATCTATCCATTCCCCCTGCATCAAGTAAAGCATTCTCCGTCTGTGGTCCGAGCGAACTAATCGTCGTCCCTGTTCATAGTCGTTGCAGTCGTTGCCACTAATTAATAAGCGACTCTGGGCAAAGAAAAAACTCAGGCGTTCTCGTATGCTTCCAGAAGAAGAACGTGAGTTTGTGCTCGGATTTACTCAGTTAGCAGCAGGAACTAGCGCGCCGACAGTCGAGAAAAACCTGGCAGTTTCTCAGAAACACGAAAGGAAATGCAATTCGTCACGGAACTCTAGTGTCCGGGCTTAGAAGTTTCTCGTGAACTTCTCTCCTTTCGCCGGGCTGGACACTACGCTTCCAACGTTGAAAACCCGAACAACCCGTTGGAGAGCCAAGAGAAGCAGCCGAAAACTAGAATGTAGTCATGATCCGGGCGAACATATCGCGCCTTGTTCACGGTGAACTTTACAAAAGGTGGGTACGAACTGGAGAAGGCAGCGAAGAAGAAAACGACGGCGGCGGGAGACGGGCGCGTACAGAGATGCAAATGATTGCCTCACGAAACTTCCATCGTCTTGCTTTCTTGGTTAGCTCCGGATGAGGATTCTTCTGTCGCTCTCTTCAGTACTTCGCTTATTCATTCATCCATCCATCCATTCGTTTATTCATTCGTGTGCGTTCTGATGAGCAGAGCCCTAACTGTGTTCTGGCGCTGAGTCGTGTTGATTATAATTTCGCTTGATTCGGCGCGAAAGCCGCATAGAAACTTCATTCGTTTCAGATTTTCTTCCTCTGCCATTCCTGCATTTGACGCCACGTTTGTAGTTGTCGTCAGGCTGATCTCTCATTAAAAACGCGAGGAAGTCGTCGCTCCGTCACGAGATGCCGGCTCCACATGGCGGCAATCCTCAATTTCATTAACACGACTTTAATCCATTTTAGGGCAGAGGGAGCCTGGCTCATTCTACGGGGCCTAATCAGGGCAACCGACGATGCTACCGACTGTCTTCTCGAGTGGCAGCCAGCAGCGTTTCTCACCCTCTCTTCCTCTCTGTTTCAGGCGGTATTTCAAAGTGGATTTTCTGACGAATGTGAAGGTCTACGATACCTACAACCGCAGCAAAACAACGTTGGCCACCGCAACTGGCTTTGTGGGGTCCACAATTATCGAATGCGAAAGGAATCACTCGCTAGATGGTCCCATCAGATTATGACGCGTGAAATTTGAGATGTCGATGCTGAAATATTGAGCAGCGAGTGCGGCCGCTGAATCAGCGGTGGCGTTATTTGCCTAGCCGCCAAAGTGATGAAATCACCTGTGCCGCGTGAAACGAGGAAAAATCAAGACTCAAGGTCGAATCGTGGTTGAAGATTATAATCGGACATTTATTATTATTCTTCGTTTCAATATTATTATTCTTATTATTTGGCTTCAGCTTGCAGCTTCATGTGTATCTTGCGTTTTCTTCAAAAGAATTCTGTACAGATCATAATATTTACATTATTCGTCTCATTGCGTCCACTTGTGTGTATTCATTTGTTTTGCTGCTTGTTTGTTCGCTTGCACGTCTGTTTTTCTTTCGTTCTCTCGTTTGTTTGTCCGCTTCGCTGCGTGTTTGTTTGTTCATCCGTCTGCTGGCTAGCTATCTATCTAACTGTGTGTCTTCCTTTCCGTCTGTCGTCTATCTGAACGAATAAATAAAAGATTTGAAACTCGACAGGGCAGTGCTCGCCGCGTGTCATCGCTCTTCATAAATCCTGCTCAAGACCTATCGTTTCGGTAGCACGGGGATCACATCCTGATAAGGTGCTGAACTGCGTTTGAAACCAGTCGTCATAATGTTCATGGTGGCGATCGTGCGAGAGATCAGAAATGAAAGTTCATAAGAGCGCACTAGTCAACGTAAAGTCTCGCATCTTTGCAATTCCTCCGCTTTCTCAGAATCGAGGATTCTTACAATGAAGAAAGTCAATTTTCTCGATTCGGAGCCGTTACCCGGAGCTCCGAACCTCAACAGATTTGAAATATGCTGGTATGTACAATGCTATAATACATGTGGTATTCGGAACTACATTTAGGAACGTTTCTCCCTCGTCGAGAACATCTCTGTCCCTAACACAGAACTTTTGCTCAAACTACGCCCGGGAAATCTACCTGGAACTTTTTGGGGAGGCTACCGGTGAGGAACATACATCGATTGGTGGGCTAGCTCTAGGACTTGCGGGATTTGAACGACCTTGGGGCGTTCGAGGGGGCATCGGGTAAGGGGAGAAGCGTGGAAGACCGCCTGCGAACGGTGGGCTCGATCTCATGTTTTGTTGCTGAGTCGCCTGCAAAAGAGCCGCCATCCGCAGCGCGTATATCTGTTGTTGCTGCTGTTGCGCAGCGAGTTCGGCCGAAGCCCCCAACGAAGGTGGAGGACCGAACATGGCCATCTGCTGAGCGTAAACTGCCATCTGCTGGAGGTAGGCAGCTGGATCCGCCTGCGAGAGCAGCTCGGGTGGCAACGAAGCCAGAGCGGCTGGGTCAGCCATGAGTCGGCCGAAAGGATTGTCACCCAGGAGTGAGTTTACACCGGAGTCCGTGTCGAAATCGGTGAGGCGGGTAGAGTCGCGGAAACCTTTTGCGAAAGGATTCGAGTCGATTTTCAATTTGGTGATCAGCTGGTTCTGGTATGCGGTGACGGCGGTGAACGTCGTCTCGGGGAAGACGAAAGTCTTGCATTCTTCATCCTCAACGTTCCCGATGGGACTGTTGGCCGCCGACGCTCTCCGACGTATGAGATGGATGCGCGGTTGGTATTTGTGCATCGAATTCAGCACAATCTAGAATGGAAAGAGAGAAGAAAGGGTGTGAGCATAAAGTCAGTTGTGAGCTGCGCTTCGTACGTGTTAGCGTGCGCCGCGAACATAAAACACCACAGTCAGAGTAGACAGAATACTACCTAGCCACCCGAGCAGCCAGCCAGCCAGGCAGAGTGAGAAACGCTTGCTTGCGCTCGTTCCAAGTTTCGGCTGCCTTTCTCGCTGGCTGGCTGGCGGGCGACCTTAGGTGTGAGAGGTGAGAAACGTCGACAGGTCTCGCGGGCTTCGATCGAGTGAATCATTTGTGTGTAGTGGCAGTAGAGCCATGACGCTCGACGATTTATGAGGACCAAGTCCAAACCAGAATACCACTCTCCCGGTGTGGTCTCGGGACCGTCGGGGCCACAATGGCCTAGCCACGCCTAGCGGCAGCAGGCAGCGCCTGTTTTTCCGCTTCTTTTTCGAGGTTCGAATCGCAGGAGATTAACTCGATTCGCGAGAGCCAATCAAGCTGCAGCAACAGCGGCAATCTTCGAGAACGATTTGTAACAAGACGCAATCAGCAGCGTCTTCTTCTGTCTTTCCTTGCATTCGAAGCGCGGGTCTAATAGGACTGCCCTCTGTTTGACGGTGTCCACTCTGATTGTGGCAATTCGGCAACATGCTCAAATGAAATCGATGAAGTCGTCCGGGTAGATACTCACATGGCCGTGCTTATCCATTTCGTTGTTGGTCAACTTGACTTTCTCAAACGAGACCACCTGCTTGCGCAGCTGGTCGTTGGCGTACGGAGAATCGGGATGCTGGTATAGTCGGTTTGGTGAAGGTGGATCCGCTTTTCCAGCGACGAGCCAACACGACCTGTGGTATGCATAACGGTATCTCTTGTTGTCGCATGGAACAATATCGAGCAGAACGTGGTATCGGTGCTCGTTGGATACGGGAAGCTGACTGAACGAAACACGAACGGTGGGAAACATTCTCCTGGAAAGAGGAAAAAATAATTTTTCAGTCAAATCGTTTTCATCTTTCCTTGGTATGCCCTAGCGCCAAGCTGCGCTGCCTCGAAGGATTGGGCAGAACGACGAACTCGACACGGTGCTCTGTGGAGAGCTACGGTGGCCGCACGAGTACCTCAGTAATCATCCGACAGACCGAGTGAGTGAGTGAAAATACTTGCTGACGACTCCGATTTGTTCGCGGCGTCACTCAAGTTAAGTTCGTCGGTTTAGATAGAGTGTCAGCGCTATGGTGGCATCGGATCGAAGGCGGCACCGGCAGAGGAAGGCCGCGAGCAAGCAAGCAAGCAAAGCGCTCTGCTTTGCTTTGTCAGCTCGTCGTCGATGTCGTCTTCGTCTACTGAGAGGCGACAGTAATAAAACGTTAACCGTTTTCCGTTTCTTTTCCTCTCTTTTTCTTCTTCAAGTAAAGTGACTCAAATCTCAAAGCTGTTGGCTTCCTGCCGTGCGTCGCATCGCACAGTCGTCGTTGCCGGCGTCGTCGCCGACGTCGTTGTAGTTGCTGCTGCTGCTGGTGGCGGTGCCCGAAGAATAGCGAAAGCAACGGCAGCAACAAGTTTCAATCCCATGCTGTGTATGCGATTCGACGTTCACCCGTCACCGCCAGCCAGCCAGCTAGCTGGCAAGCAGCAACAAAAATAATGCAACAACGCCCTTCTAGCATCATTGACAACGTTGAACCCCACCGTTTTCAACAAAGCCGCTCGTTATCCACTGTAGCGTCGCGGGTGGATCCCTTGGATTGAGCTCATTTCTCTTGAATTGGTTCACGCGATCCTGATCTCTCATTCTCGAATCCTTGACTCCTTCAGATCATCGTTCCCCGTCAGCGTCCGTTGAGACTTTCTCCCAAGGATCGACGGAATAATGTTCGCTTCGAATACTTGCTCCAACCGTCAATCCAGAGTTTTCCCCGAAATTCTTGAGGGTTTCTAACATTTTCACGACGTTAGCATAAATAATGCGCAAGGCGTTCCTCTCCCAACGCCGCTATGATTTGTACGGACCCGTTTCCCGGGACTGGCAGGTCCTCTGATTCGGTTAGGTGCGCTTGAGCGGCTCAAGATCGTGTAATAGTAGGCACACGGTGATGACGTTGAAAACTCTCTCGCGTGAGACGAAAGCCTCGTTGTTCGCTCGCTTCGGATCGCCCAGACTGCGCGGCGTACAAGCTCTACTACAAGCACTTCTGCCACCGCTTCTGCATACGACTGAAAGTCGCTACCAGCCCGGGCAACGATCACGACTATCCGTCCGTGTGTCCATCCGACCAACTAACCGAGCGAGCGAGTGACAAACCAACAAGCGTCGCATTAAGTCGACATCCATGGGGCGCGAGGGAGACGTCTTGTTCTCGTGTGACGCGTCCCGGTCCGGAACCAGATGCATCTCACACGCAACGATAACGAGATAAGCAGATAACGACAACGAGCAGCCGCTCCTAATCCATTCCTCTATCCATCTGCTCCAGGATAAGTTTTTAGCGTAATCTTTAGCTATCCTACGTCGACATTTTCCGTTTACTCCAACCAAACCCGACCTAGTCAGAGCGCGTTTTCGATTAGAAGTGACGGGAGGATGACTTTCGGTAGGGATTGTGTCGAAAATGGCATTTCCCGGATGCAATCCCGGTATGTTTATGAAGCGGGAATGGGTCGATTAGTGATTTGGGACTCCATGATGATCTGCGGATGAGTGTACTTTTGAGCAATTTGGCTAAATTGCGTTTCAGCGCTTTGCCGTTCAGGTGCAATGAGTGCTCCTGGGCGCGAATATTCGCTATGGTCGATCGGAAACCACGATATTGGAAATTATGGATCTATCACGACTCAATGAATCACCGGTGTACATATACGGTTGGCCGTTGGCTCCGTAGATGATGATCTGGATAAACAGCTCTAAACGATATGACGCTAACTTGCGGTGTCTTTCGGGCTACGACGACGCCGCGGATGAGGAACTGATTTCGGTGCTAGCTGTTGGTTTGACGCACGTTTGTCAACAGTTGGCCTGCCGCTTCGACGCCTTCCAACAGCTTCTGCTCATGAGCTCCGTGAAATCGCTCCCGGATTCCAGTCGGCCAGGGGATCGAAGGCCCAAGGACCAGCACCGCCAACACCGCCACGGTAACAACTGCGGCGGATTTTTCACTCGGCGGCTTCTCGGAAGTAGCGGTCGCGTTCTTTGTGTGGTGGCGCGAGCCTCGAATTCTCGGTGTGCCTTCGACTATCGACTTTCTGATTGACCGAGCGAGCGACTATTGGACGGTCGTTTGGCTAGCTGCTGACTCCGAACTTCAAACTTCAAAGTCCGTCGGATTCCCAAGACGTCCGTCAACGTCACTCATGCTTCGTCTGGATTTTTTCCTCGCCCAGTGGGTGACACAAGTCAAGACACAAGTCGCAATAACGACAACAGCAACAACGAAGAACGCGAGGAGAGAAAGAACATTTCTCGCCAGTCGAGTTACGCGAGTCATTGCCATTTGGTGTACGGCCAGCCAGCCGGCCACTCGGCCAAATAGCCAAACAGTCGCTTGGTCGTTCGCTGCTTCGTTCGATCGGTCGGTCGGTCGGTCATCACAAGCAAGCATCACGTCGACACGCTGACACGTCAAGGTTGATTCAAGCACACGCACCGTGATAAAGCCGAGTGTCATCCTATCGTCTGCGTACGTCTGCATATTAGCATCGCGGACAAATTTGACGGGTTTCCTACAGCTTTTCCAACTTGTTGTCCAGCGCGGCGTCGCAAGATCGTCAACAACTCGTTTGGACTGAAATTCTCGTTTCGCCCCAGGTCGCCACGAAGCCTAAAACCCTGAAGCTCGCATGGTCCATATAGGTCGCGAATTCTCCCAATGACAGCAGCATAAAGCATGGAGCATCGATTTGGTGCCGATATCAGGACATTGAAAAATTCGGTCGTTTTGGCTCTCCGCGGTCGCAGTCGACCATTTCGAAAGGTTGTCCACTTTCGAAACGAGCGTTCAAATCGAAGCATCTGTTGCTAGTGAGAAAAATTTGTCTTCAAAACAGTTGCGTCCAAGAGCTCGGCTCCGAACAAGTTGAGACGGTGACATTCGTGCTCATGTTCACAGCGTATCTGGGCATCTTTCGACGCCGCCTGGAGTCCCACTGTGGCTTGCTCCGTAAATCTTTGCTAAACTTATCTTCGCAGTTAGCCGATGTCACGCACACTCACACACACAGACTCAGCCGAACAGACTGTTTGACTGACGAACATACAAGATAGCTAGGTACAAGCTGAACACCTAGTGCGCGTTTAAGAGCTGTCCATATTGAAATTCAACTTCTCGTGGCCGCGCGCCGCCGAAACGGCGGCAACAGCAGGAATGCGCACAGTGCTCAGAATTCCGGGAGCAAGAGGACAAAAAGAAATGCTACCGCCGCCGACCGTCGAAATCCTACCGTGACGAGTTCACTAAACTTCATCAACCCGGCCTTCACGGCCACACCGCCGAAAATGGAAGCTCAGATCTCTAGCTTTTCGTATTTCTAGGGTCATCTCCAATTTGAAGGTTCCCATTTCCGCCTCCGCGCGAGGTGGAGGAATAAAGGGAAGTGTATGAGAGCTCATCGTTGGTTTTTGATACTGGACGCTGCAATCGATGAGGTGCTACGGCGACCTCGTTTTCGCCGGAAGCGGTTGAACTTGGTGAGCGAAAAGTGATTCACTCG
Organism: Neoseiulus californicus; assembly: GCA_028455905.1. Lineage (NCBI taxonomy): Eukaryota > Metazoa > Arthropoda > Arachnida > Mesostigmata > Phytoseiidae > Neoseiulus > Neoseiulus californicus. The sequence goes on along the minus strand of JAMQGS010000001.1, from coordinate 35,751,961 downwards.
TTTGATCCAAAGGCATTGAGCACAATTAACAGCTGAATCCGCCCACCGCAATTAACACTCGTCTACGCAAAGCCCAGGTCACGTTGTTGGGCGCAAACAAGGTTTTGCGAGAACGGCTCTTTCCGATACGAGAGTGGCTACGTAGGGTAGCGGTAGTGAGCGAGGTGAGGTGAGCGTGTCTGTTGGCGTATAATAAGGGCCATTCATCACGTAACCCCTGGGTGCCAGGGGAGCCGCCGCCGCCGCCACCTCCGCTGTTGTATCATGGCTGGCTCCTATGATAGATGGCCCATTGAGTTAGAGAGAAACTCAATTTATGACAAAAGCTTGCCTGCCTGCCCGTCCGCCCGCTGGCCTGCCTGCTTGCTCGTTCACCCGCTTACAGCCCAGCACAAGCCATCAAGCAACCGCCTACAACCAGCCACAACAACCTGCTTACTTCCTTCAAGTGCCGTTACCATCGGCGAGGCTACTCGCCGCCCATCGACAAAAAAAAAACCATAACTCAAAGAAACTCAAACTTCGCAGGAAAAAACCTCGATCCCTGCTCTCAACCTCAAGATTTCAGCTCCGATCCTTGAACGCGGAACAGAAGCCTTATTATGGGAGCAGGAACACGATGGGGCAGCTCGATGTGAGAAACAATCAAATAGTACTGATCGAGCCGAGAACATTAGGAGCAATTTTGAAATTCAGAGAACGAAATGAAGAAGTCAACGCTTAAGATGTCTCTACTAAACACTTCTCGCGCGAGTTTTCCGGGAAGAAACTGCAGCCGCCGTCACTTCGGCCTCTGTTTCTGCCAACGAGGACACGCTGCGTTCTTTGAAAGAAAGAATGACCCCAGGGACGGCTGATGGCATGCGAATATCGACCGTGGATTGGAGAGGAATCGCTGCGTTGGTTCTGATGGCAGCGAAAAATCTAAAAATTTTCGTCACCATCCGTGCTCGCGCCGACGCCGTCAAGATCAACAGTATTCCAAAGGATCGATTTCAAGGAGGGCGGCGAATACCACGACGCTCCTATGATTTTCAATTCTTCATCGCTTTTCGTGCGAAGGAAATCGAAGAAGGTTGCGGAGGATTATGCACTCCCGTAAAGATCTAAGGCGTCAAGTCCGCTCGGTTAGCACTCCCTAGTTGTTCTCTTCATCAATGCTGTTTTGGCTGATGGTGGCGGTCAGTAACAAAAAAGTGAAAAAACATCGCTCCGTAAAGAGTGCGGCGGGATAAGCCGCCGATGAGTGGCTACTTCCTCTGCTTTCAGGCTTCTGAACCGGAGTTCACGCGCTGAGTCTGCTGTAAACTCGATTTGGTCGTGGGTCGATCTAGAGAAAACAATTAGAACGACTCAAGGAAGAGCACCTCAGACGGAGCAGCTGGTTTCAAATCAATTGCTCGTGTGATGCTTTCGAGTCACCCTTTGTTCTAAACGTTGCCGGCAACTTCTCTTTTAGCCGTGAAGCCTTCGTCTTTTTGATTCGCCGACTTCGGCATGACTCGACTAAACGAACGAGCGAACGAAGAATCGGGCGGACGACGACGTCGACGACGAGAGAAAGAGCGAGAGAGCGCGCGGACGGTTGTAGCCGGGCGGACGCATGAAAACGTTTCTCTCTCGTGAGTAGGGTATTCCATCAATTTGTTGCTATTCTCTATCAATTTACACCGGTGTTGCCGATGAGGACCCCCGATAATTAATTCGAATAACGAAGCTTTACTTCTTCTCCAACCTCTGCCCATGTGTGAAGGCCAAGCCGTCGACGACGGAGATCGAGATTTCTGCTTCGGCTTCGTCCGGAGTCCCCGTTAGAACTTCGTCACGGGAGACACTTGCTGAGGCGCCGTCCGCCGTCAACTCGTTCCGATAACAGCTCCGACGACCTTGTTCGAGGGCCGTTCGGAGAGACAAGAGACGAGACGACGAATTCCCATCGAACAACGCCGGGAATCAGGCTCAGAACTCGAACCTCTCGCGAAAGTGGAAGCGGTCAGCCGTCATTGCTGTCGTTGCCTTCGGATAATATGCGATTCCGCGGTGGATTCCGTCTGTGGCGAGGAAAATAATGAGCAAGGGTGCGATGCAGCGCAAGTGGGTGACAGACATGTTTATTATAATTTCAAACGGAGTGTCACTTTGTCCCGAGCTCTCGCCAGGTCGTTCTAGCCGAGTCGAGTGTTCCTTGTCTTGCCAAGTGTGTGGGGAGGGGGTAAGGACGGTGGCATGTGACCACCACCACCACCAACAGGATGAGACCAGCGAGACAACGACGATGACGACTGCTGAATGCATAAACACGCTGCGACGGCTGTCGAATAGTTGTCGTGGTTCGTGTCCTCGTTAACGCCGCGCCACCGAAGATAAGCTGACACACTGTAGTTGCTGCTTCTGTTGCCGCTGGACGAGCGGTGGATCAAGCGAGCCAAGCAGAGCGGTCGAACGAACAAATGAGTGAATGAATGTGTTTAGAATATCAATAGACAACGAATGCAACGAGTCGTCGTCATCATCGTCTACGCGCCGACACATAACCCACATCTGACATGAGTGAGCAGCCGGTAGCCATGGCGGATAATTCCGCCGATGACGCCACACCAGGATCGATTTATCTCGGCTTTCCATCGCTGATCCCTCATCGCGCACCGTGACCTCGCGCAATCGTCGAGGAGAACCTCGAGATCCTGAGCTCAAACTGAGCATCGAATCCGAGGGGCGAGGACAGGTTTGTCGAAGGAGCCATCCCTAGGTCGGTGATTCAAGTTCAGGTCGACGGTGAACACCGAATTCCTGTCTAGGTGAGAGCGTGTGTCACGGGACGTCAACGTCGCGGAGGAGAAAGAGGAGAGAAACACCACCACGACAACGAAGACGTCGAGAAGGAGGAAAAAAGAAGTAAAAGTCACCAGCCGAAGCAACAGCGGCACCAACAGCAGAGGCAACGAAGTGATCCGCTCGCTCGTTGGCTGGCTGGCTGCTGCTTCTGCTTCTGCTACTCTGTTTATCTGCCGCTTGTATCTCGTTGTGTTTACAGCAACAGAGAGGTTGAATATCTTCTTTTTCTAACGCCGTCGTGGTCGTCGTCGGTGTCGTTGTTGTACTGTCATGCTGCTCCTTCGGACAGTCGTCGTCGACGACGGCGGCCACGATGAGCGGGCGAGCGAGCGAGCAAGCAAGCATGCAGCCAGCGAAATCTAGCAAGCATTTCGACGAGCAGCAATGGACGAGTCTGGCAAGACCAAGCAACCAACCAGCTGACAGTTTAATGTCCACCAATAAAAGGGACCAGACGAAGAGAACTCGCACATTCAGTCAGCGATCGGCAACTGAGGCAAACATAGAGATAGATACTGAGGAGGAAAAAAAAGAGAAAAACAGCGGCGGAAACCTTCAAAAGATTTCAACACAGCACAAATTTCACCGCAGATCGATGGGACCTCGAGTCGTTAGAATCGCTCGAATTCCAAAACCTCACCACAGCAACCCCTCTACGACTGGTATACCTCCAACACCATGACCACCCACTACAGTTCTCACGACCGCGAACTTCGAGTCTCTCGAATCTTGTCTGGAGTATTTTCGGAAGGGTTGAGGACTCCGGATCGATCCCAATCTCGATGGATTCCAGGTTTCCCAGCATTTTGCACTTTACACATACTTCTCGGTGTTGTCCCTCGGCCATGTTGGATTGGTTGTACGAACGGGAGGAATTATCCACCACCAACTCCGACGGCAACTCGGAGAAGGTTAATAAGAGTCATTTGCGGATGCCGAGCATCGGAACGATCAAAAGAAAGAAGCAGATACGAAGAACGAGGAAAAGCAACAAGTTTTCGTTGTAACAGCGATGGCGCGCACTTCACGAGCCATGCGCGCTCGCTCCTGAAGAGCATTTTGTTGCCAGAAACTGTTCCAGCCAGTTGGTCAGTCAACACGGTAACGGCCGGCCACCGAACAACATAATCAATGCAACGCGATTACTCCGAATTATGATGCTATCGAGGTGTTCGTGGCCATCCGACGAAGCAGGCAGGCAGGCAAGGCAAGGCAAAGCAAGGCAAACCAAGCAAGCCAGCGCTCGTCCGCCGAGCGCACACCGAGAGTCGCAGAGAGATTGATGGAAAGATAAATTGACGCGCGAATCAATCGACGACGAGCCGATGAACTGATTGATGTTCTCATGGACATGGCGGCCGTTATCGTGTCCGATGTCAAATCTAAGACGAAGCAGAGATAACGAAACCAGCGATCGTATCATCGAACGAAGTAGCGCGCGGGTCTCGCGACAGAAATGCTAAACTGCCTGTTTTGTGGTGAATCGAAGTCATCGACGTAAAAGTGGCGAAGAGCCATCCTGTACTTCGCTAACGCCGGCCGTCGACGACGTTGACAGCTGAATAATAATTCAGACAACGTTATTGGAGTGGAAATCGGCGACGACAGGATTCGGAGTCAATTTTTTCTTCGATCCGGACAGATTCTTCTCTTATCAGTCATTCCATGTCTATCTACCTATCTGGCGGGTCGGCTGGCTGTCTGGCTGGCTCGCTTAGTCTCTCTTCCTCTCCCGATGAATGTTGGTCGGCCTTTTCGGTTGCTGTAGCTGCCATTTAGCACCTAAACCAGTTTAAATTTATAGCCATTTTGCTGCTTCGGTTGCTCGAAGGCGGCGGTGGTGGTGGCAACGTCGGGCGGCTCTTTTGAAAAAGAAACCGACATGCGTTGCTGTTGATGCCGCCACGATCGCTGCTGATGTTGATGATCAAACCTTACGGCTTCGTTGGTGCCTTCCTAGATACCTCCCTACCTTCCTGCCTACTTGCCTCTCCGCCTCTCTAGCTGCGGGCTTGCATGCATGCCAGGCGAGCTGCTGTAGTACCTGTGCCACGTCAACGGACTCGCGTAGTGGATTCCGTTGTCTTCGACGCGACCGACGAATGGCCTGGCGGTGGCGGTGGTCATAGTAAGCGAGCGAGCGAGCGAGGAAGGAAACTGATTCGAAATGCCGTTGCCGCCGCCGCCGCCGCCGCATGCCGCGCCGTGGCCGCTATCTATGAATCGGAGTATCGGGTAGTGCTGTCGGTGTCGGTAACGGGCGCGGCAAGGTATCTGGGCGTGGGCGGAATTCCTCTCTCAATGCCGGTGGATCAAGAGCGGCAGCACCCAGATTACTGATTTCGTCGCACGACTTCAATGGCATCGTCTTAGTACATTTGGGAGATGACGTCAAATGAAATCGTCCGGACTACCCGCGAGTACGCGCGAGAAATCTGTACTGGACCGCCGGCGCCATAATCTGATTGCGCTCTCCCGAACCTTCCTTGTTCCTCCTTTTCCCTGAGTTCCTCCTCTGCGATCGCGACGCAAACGTTTTGAGGACCTTGTCGTATGCGTTCTGCTCTACAGCAAATTAACAACAATTACCACATGACGGCAACGAGAACTTCGACAACAATGATGAAGCGATTCGCAGAAGGCGCGAACATCAATCGGTTGAAATTTACGTCGATGTCGAGGCCTGTTGTCGGAGAAACGTCGCTTGTCGCCGCTACCGTGCGCATTATCTCGAGCTGTCATCATCTCTGTATCTCTTCTGGCACTTCTCCTTCGGCTTCTGCGGCGACATCGGCGGCGGCGGCTACGAGCGTCGTTTCTCGCCTCTGCATCTTTCGCATGTTTCATCGGTGACAAAAGTGTTAGTTGTTCACCACTCGTAGGTCTCGCTTTCGGAGGCAACGTCATCGGCGGCACTTCGTTTGACTCGAAGCGTGAAGAAGTGCTTCAAGTTTGTTCGAAGTGCCGAAGTATCGCTCTCACCAGCGTGGCAGCGGTGGCCGCAATCATTTGCTGCTAAAACTATTGACGAAATTGCTCAACTAAAATGTTCCGCCGAGTGGTTGGTCTTTTAGTTGGCTTGTCCGATCGTCCGTTCGCCAGCTAGCTCGCTCGCTTGCTCGACGTGCTTGGTCCGGTGTGGCGGCGGCGGCGGCGGTGGTTCCTCCGAATCAAATCAATTCTCATTATTTTGAGCTGTAAGAAATTTTCTGCTGCAGTCACCGTTTGCTGGTCGCGGATTTTTTTTTCTTTCGTTTCGTTCCTTCTTCTGGCCACATTCGAAGCGGCTGATTGTGCGCGAGCGCTCCACTTAAATGCCGTTCTCGTATTTCTGCCGCTTCGCGTCCTGCTCTCTGAACGTCGCTGAGACAGACGGCTGTTTACAGCGTGACTTTCGGAATTCAATGTTGAGATTCCGTAATTTCTTCCACCGTCTCAACAACTTTGAAGATCCACCGCCGCCGCAAAGCTTCACCAGACTCGACCCGGTGGCTCTTTGAGTGCTTTGTGAGCACTTCGTATCGACTGTAAGCGTTTATTCCTCTCGTCGCAAGCTTTCTTCGCTTGAGGAGCGGAAACTGAGGGTCAGTCCCGTCCATCTTTTGTCTTTCGATCGCCCAATATGGACGACGATTGGAAAGACGTATCAGAAACCGACGACAAGAACTCCAAAGACGGTAACCGCCGATTGAACAGCGACGATTCACGGAGCAAACGATGCCGTAGCAGAAACAGCGAGCCCGCTCGCGAGCGACGCGACGCCTCCATTGAATTCATTGCCGCTTGACGCGCACTGGTCATCTTTGGATTCCTCTTGTGGTAGGGAACGTATTTTGCGTCCGCGCGTCCTCCTTCCCGGAGTTTTGGCTGCTTTGAACACCACTTGTTCACTGCATCCAGTGGATCGATGAGTGGCCATCATTAGAAAAAAAACTGCGTATTCGTCTCGTGATCACGAATTCGCGAGATCACTCGATTTCCGCGAGCCGTTCTCCAACTGTTCTTCGATGATTGCATCGGACCCGAAGTTCTACCAGAGGGCAAAAATCGAACTTCTGACGCCACCAACGCGGTGGCACGAGGACTGATACTTCGGACTTGGAGGTATACCTACCCATCATAATCCAAACTTCATCGATAGGCATATATGTACAAATGAAGAGCCAATCCGTATATTTCTCGGTCCCCATGAGGTTGCATGTGCGTCTGGAGCATTCATCATCATGGGACGCGGAAAGCTTCGTGTTCAAGTTTCGTTTTGAAAAAAGTGGCGCGACAGAATTTCGGTGTCGTTTCGAGAAACAGAGTTTCATCCGGGGAGAAGCAGTTCATCATGACGGTGTAGCCGTTCTGTTGTCGCCGTTGCTTGGCGCCATCATTCCATAGCTAGCTTATTACCCGACACTCAGCCTTTGCGGTAGCAACTACGACAGCGGTTGCGGCAGCAGTCGCGGCAGCGGTTGCGGCAGCAAACCTCAACTAATCTCGCTTAATGGAGACCCCCTGCTGGCGACTGTGATGCCACCTCCCGCTGCTCTCCTGCTCAACTAAATATGAACTAAAGAGAGAAACAGAAGCCCGACAACGACGCGTCGTCGACTACCACTACTGCCTACTACATACAACAGTTCCACTTCTGCCACGACCGATACCTCTACTACTGTTGTGAGTGCCGTCACGACACAGATCCTCCTACGGTGTCGTCAAGAAGCCCTATCCCTTGCAGCGGCGATGACGACGGCCGACTGCGCCGAGGAATGGATCGCATCGTTGACTGATCGTCAACCTTACTCTAGTCCTAGCGGCGGAGAATCAGGATCGAAAACACTCGAGGCTTACCTTCCGGTTTTGGTGATAATCATTTCGGTACCGAGCTCATTGAACCGCTCCCAGAGATCTCTATTCTCGAGATGGCATTCAACTTTCTCGAGAACCGATGAATTGCAGAGACCTCGCAAGAGAGGAGCGTAAGGGTTTGGTCCTGAAGGAGCTTTCTCTTCTTCGTTTGCCGAGGTGACTTCCTCGCGTTGCCGCTTCTTCGGAGGTGCGGGCGACGAACACGAAGGAAGCGATGGCTGAGGTGACGAGCTCGGCGAGGGCGATTCTGTCGAAGAGAAGAAGAAGGAAGGAGAAATTAGAATCCACATGCCAAGGGGAATATCCGAACAACGCGTTTTTTCCGTCGATCGGGTCCGTGCTCAGCGACCCATCGGTCACCGTTGCCAAAAGCAAAACGTTTCTCGCCAGCTCGCTTCCTCTCCGGAGCGGACAGCAGCGATGGTTCGTGATGTGACACCATCTATCAATTTGAGTCGTCATTGGATCACGTCTGCTACGGCTTACAGCGACCATTATGCTCAGGAGGTCCAATTGGTTCTATTGGCTACACTTTGACGCTCGACAACACGATTTAGAGCCGAGGAGCTCGTTCCCACGAATCGGATTGAACATCGAAGACAACGATAACGACTGCAACGACGACGACGACGACAACAACGACCTTACACTGCTGACACGACAGCCCAATCTCCAAATAGTGATTTGTTATTCTCACTCAGATGACCACGGTGCTCACCTCGCGGGGCGAGCACTTCGCGAGGGCATGACCAGGACGGACCGGAAACGTGTTCCGTTCCCGGAGGGCTCTCGTAGCCTCGTCTCTTGGTTTTGTATCGGATTTCAGACAGAAGCATCCGTTCCCGAAAGAGAGGCGATGCATATGGCGAAGAGCATGTTTCAAGGGTTGCTTCATTCGATGCATTTACTATATTTTTCACGTGGCGCTGACAGCTACTAACGGTCTTTTCAAGACCTGAATCATTCGGAAAAGATCTCTCGTTCCTCCGTTCGCTCGCTCCCCTCACTTCTCAGGCTGACTGACTGGATGTTCGACTGGCAGGCAGGCATGCACGCAGGCGAGCCAAGCGAGCGGCAGTCAGTCAGTCAGTAGTTGTTCTTCTCCTTATTTCCTACCTTAGGACGGGACCACCCAGACGACCCGACCGAGGCTCCTAAGTCTTCTTCCAGAAAAGGTTTCCTTCCTAAGAAGAACTTGTCTCCTCGAACGAGCACATTTGCTGCTGGAACCGGTGCCGAAGGCACTGCGTTTGGACTCGAGAGCTCCGAACGCACCGCCCTGACAAACTTCGACACTGCCATCCGGCGCAATTTTTATGTCAAGCAACGCCGTTGGCGCGGCTCTGCTACGGGCCCGAGACCATGACCGGGGCTGACGAAAACTCCTAATCGCTAGTTCCCGGGAGTCGTCAGCGAGGTCCGACCTTAAGGCACATTGCATTCCTCCAGCCTGAGGAACGAGGACGACAACTTCGAACTTTGAGCCTCGGGCGCGAGGACGATCACGGGGAAATTCTACTCGGCTCAACATCGCACATCGCGCTTGGATCTCTGAGGCGAGCATGTGCCGAAATAGTTGTGTTCCCGGTTTTAGTTGAGTGAAGCTGAGAGATTGTCGAGATGTCAGCGCTTGGAAGAGAAAAAGAATGAACGATCGAAAGAAGCGCACGGGAAACAACGGAAAGTGGAAGCCACCCAGGAAGCCATGAGACGCTGTTGGTGGTGGTGGTGGCGGCGGCCGCGCTGACGCTCGCGGAGAACGGTGCTGGTGTTTGAGACAAAAGCTAAAAAGACAGCCGCTGAACAACTCCTGTTTTGTCCTCGAAAGGACTGCCCTCAAGCGTAGTCACCCTAAAGGATGTCGATCTCGGGAATCTGCTGCTGCGGTTCCGGCGCACCCATCAGTACAATCGCTACCAATAGTTCGACCTGGAGTAATGGGTGTCGACCAGTCATAAAACTATCGTTTAGGAACCAATAAAGCCCTTCTCGAACGAGGTCACCGTCGTAGGTTCCTGTCTCGGCATCTTGTCGCACGAGCGCAGCCAATAGGCACTTCCAGGAGTTTTGTTTATCTCCGATCGCGTCATAATCATCCTCTGACTGGCTGAGCCGCGGTGGCCGCCAAACGAAAAGCTATGGATCCGACGAACCATAACAAACAAGCTGCGGTATCGACCCGAACTGATATAGAACCGAAACCAGACTGGAATTATCGCCTTATCGCGCGGAAAAGCGCGATTCCGGTCTTGCGATTGACGGAGAAGCTTTCTCACCGGATGATTGGCTGGGAATCGATCCCGTTCGGGACGGATAAATCGAGCGTCGAGCAGCGCAGGAGCGAATCTCGGCGAATCGAGAATGGAACCTCGATGAGCAAGTGAGCGGACAGGCGTGTAGCTCGCCGTCAGAAGTGCGCCATCATCAGAAAACGGTTCGACAGTGATCTGAAGTCTCGGGTGGTCCCCTTTACGGAGACCCCGTATGCTCGCAGCCGGCTGTTGGCCGTGTGCCGTGCAAGGCGGGTCTTTTCTTTTTTTTCTCTCTTCTTTCTTTCTCCTGCCATCATGGCTCGGTTCTACTTTGTCTTCTGCGCCGTCGACGTCGACGTTTTCGCGTACGTATTATTCTCCATGCTTGCTGCTTGCTCCGGCTAGCGCGGCGACTTCTGCTCCGAACAAAATTGTCTTCCGCCTACGGTCAGTTGCGTCGTCGTCGACGTCGTGGTTGTAGCCGGATAATAATAATTCGATTTGGATCATAAAGCTCGCTCGCTCGCCCGCTGCCCCGCTCAGTGCAGACAGGCGAGCAAGCAGCACGCGAAATCATAACATCCAGCTTGACCATACCGAAAGCAAAAATGACTCCGTAAAGAAACAATGTCCGACATCGGAACGATGCCGATGAATTATGGCCTGTATCGAGAATTTCTTGGCAACGAGAGCTAGCCAGCCTGCCGCCCAGCCTGCGAGAGACGATCCCAACTAGCTCAATAGACAGACGTTATTATAAGTAAATACAGTGCTAAAGCAGCTGGTCATGCAAAACCGGCATGACCATTGCCAGACTACACGAAAGCGCTATTTCCATCAGAAATCACCATCAAAGTCGCCGCCGCCGACAATGGAGTGAATCAAGCCGTCATCCACGTAGAGTTCTCCAGGTGGAGCTCTCATCTGTAGGTAGATTATACCTGTTCAACGCCGCCCATGACTTTTGGAAATCTCCGGACTTGCCGCCGTTGAGGTAGAAGCCCCACAGACCACAGATCGCTCGGGACTTCGTTCATGCCGACAGACGTGGAGCATCCTCCGTGGAGCATAGTCCTGACATGGGAAACATCGACGAGGAGTGAGTATCTCCTTTTTGGTTCCGGAAGGTCAACCATCATGCCATGCGTTGAATCGATACGACGGCTCCTTGGACGATGACAGGACGTAAGGATGACGATCAAGGGCGACAGCAACAACTTCGTCGTCACCAACATCAATGTCCCAGTCGTCATAGTCACACTGGCAGTAAGGCAGTCAGGGTTTTCGGTAAACTGCTGCGGCTGCTGCCCGCATAGACCCGGCGTGGGTGGCCTCGTAGTGGTCGTCGTTGTCGTTGATGTCGTCGTCGTCGAAAGTCGTCTCTTTCCTCGGCAACTAATCAGAGTGGAAATATTATCCTCTTCAAGTCACTCATCTGGAGACGCCGCCGCCGACGACGACGACTGCGGAGAGCCAACTAGAGAGTCTTCTTTTTCTTCGGCAGTCAGACTCTTTGCTGCTGCTGATGATGGGAAGATGTTTCTCTTAGTTTGTTCCCTCTCTTCGAGAATATTGAGACCACCCAAGCGAGCGCGGACGACCTGCCGGCCGGTCGTCTGTCCATCCATCCGTCCGACCGACCAGGCTGTCGCTGAGTTCTCCTTCTTTTCCAGACGACGCAGACAGTCAGTCAGTGAGTGAGTGAGTGAGCAAGCACGCTATCCAAAGGAACAACCCTGCACTCAGGTCTCTTTTCCAGCGCACCAGCGGCATTTCTCTCTCGGGACATGTGCACATGAACGATGCGGCGAACTGGAACGCCGGAAGGCACTTCTTTGGTAGCGGAGTCCGATCGTTTTCCACCGACCGAGCGGCCGGGGAGCCGTCCGAGCATGCGACCATCAACTTGGCCAAAGTTCCGGAGGAACTCGCGACACACCGATCGTCCGGACAAATCAGGACAAAGTCTCGATAGGTAGCTGGGATGGGATGGTCGCTGAGGCAGAACTCTGCGTGAGAAAAAGTCTCTGAGGTGCAACATAAGTAGGAGCTTGAGAAGTGCTAATATGGAGCTCGTCGAGTGGACCTCGAGTGGTGAGAAGTGGAAATTGATTCGACTTCTGGTGCTGCCGGAGAGAAAGAGAGTGATAGAGTGTGTGTGCGGGACAGACAGGGAGAGAGTGAGAGGTAGAGATGAGATCCTTATGCAAGCGAGCACGCAGGGCTGTCGGCAGGCCGGTACGCAGGCAAGCTGACGAGTAAGCAAGCACAGCTTCCCCTTCCATCTGCTCGATTCCTCTCCCTGTTTGGCTCATTCTTTTTTTTTCTCTCACTTATTCCTCGCACTCTTGTGGCTGAAGCAGTCAACTGACAAGCTGTTTTATTATACTAGACTGAGTAGCTGCTAGGCCGCTAGGTCGACAAGCAGGCGAGCGGGCAGGCAGGCAGGCAGGCTGAACGAGCCAGCGAACGAACCGCCGATCGACTCCGACTGTATCGGATTTCTGACCAGTTTTTCACTCGGAGCTGAGAAGTCACTCCCACCCTAATCAGAGCCGGGAATCTGATCCTTGCAACGGTCTCTCACTTCAACCAAGTGAGGGCTCTCATTGACTTCAGCAGCGTCGTCGCAAACTGAATAGAAAGCGACGAGAGGGATCGCGACAGGAATAGAGAGAAAAGAGCGAGCTGTGCGAGAGTATGTGTCTGAAGTTATAGAGATCGCGCCATAAAAACTCATCAGATAAGAGTCGATTGTCGACCGTCGTCGTTGTCGTCGTCCTCGAATACCGAGCATGCAAGCGAACGACGGATCGAGCGAAGACTCGATTGCAGGCTCGTCCGCTCGCTCGCTCACTCGCATATGGACTCAAATCGAGCAACAATACCCTCAACCTCGACGAAAATTATCCACAACATCGTCCTCTTTAAAGAAAGCAAACAAATGCGCAGACTTCGCGAAGCAGCTCGCGATTTTCTGGAGTTGGGATAGCCAACGGAAATGAGACTCGAAGCTGCGGACGCAAAACAACCGAGTGAGGGCACGGTCGACACAGACGCAGAACGCACTGACTGACTCACTGACTGAAAGACTGTGAGACGGAGTTCCAACGCAAGGGAAAAATGGCCGCGGCGGAACCGGTGCTCTTCAACAAAAATAGGCGATAACAAAAGTTAATAGGTCGGTGAGGAGGAAGGTGGCTCGTATTTAATTCCACCAAGCGGAAAATCTTCAGGAAAATACCCACAGCCCCCACAGAGTGTTTCCTAGATTTGTTCCGAGGCATCGGGTCGGAACACGCGGCTTGGTCCTATAGCATCTCTTGTGATTTATAGGAGCTTGCCGTATACTCCGTCCGTTTGAGACAACGAGGAGCACTTAGGCATGTAGTGTTTTATCGTGGGATTTATCCCTCCGACTCTGGTCCTGTATCTCCACGTCGTCATTGCTGTTGTCGTCGTCGCCGTCGTTGCCGCCGTAGTCCACGACGACGACGTCAACTCCATTAAAGGATTAAGTCGTAGCTCCCAAACAGCCTATTCAACTATCCCATCAAGTGGTGCCTGGTTGCCTTACCAAGCAGTGTTCCACCATTTGGTGGATCCGACTCTCAACAAGAGTCGTTGTTGTCGTCCTGCACCCACTTGCCGGCAGTAGCTGAAAGCGTATTGTCGAGATATTTTTCACTTTGGCCATTTTTTTGCTCGTTCTCTGCCGGTGACGGTGCGTTACGCGATGCGACCGATTTGCCGAGCAACCTCTTCGGCATTAGCATTTTGATGAGACCAGCCCATGGCTGGATTCTCTACCCGCCGCCTTGCTTGGTTGGTCGGTCGGTTGCTTGGCTGGCGGGAAGAACCGAGGAAGCGAAAATGAGATGGAGAACCCTTCTAGTAGGTCTATCACTCTTCAATTTTTGTTTCATATTCTGCCAGATCTCTTCGCTTTTTCTCACGTTTCCAGCGCTCGTCAACTCCTGTCCGTTCTGGTGCATTTCCAAGTTTCTGATCGCGTCGACGCCACTAAACAGCCCCACATCCGATTGCCCGACGTTGCGACGCAAACGGAACATTCGACTGTTTTGCTGTATTTCGAAATGGTCCCCATTGGAACAGGAATACACTCACGCAGGAGAACCGAGGACGTCGCTGGTCCAGAGGTCACGCGTGGGAACTTGTCCAGTGACGTCGAGCCTTCGAGAAAAAGCCCTCCTTCGGTAAAGAAGATTGGAGGAAAAAGTCCGAAATGAGATCCGCCAAGAGCCCGCGGGACCTTTGTTGAAATACTTAACGTACAAGAGGAGGTGCCGAGGCTGGCGAACAAGCGGCAACAAAAGATCCGAAAACCAATCGACGGACAGACCGGCGGTCTTTCTCAGCGAAAATAGCTTCAAATTGTGGTCGCTCGGTCGGATATTTTCTCTTTCTCGTGTGCTTCAAACGCTCCGAAACTCGTTGCTTCGTTACCCGGCCGCCCGTCGAACAGACATTCATAATGCTGTTTCACGACAGGGGCGTCGTCGGTTCTCAGTCGTTCGAATCAACTATGTGTAGAAGCTCCATAAACGGAACTTATGAGAACGAACGCCAAACTTCTCCTATACTCCGGACCGAATCGAGGACCTTTGTCAAGTAGTATGACGCAGAGCTCCTCGCCGAACTTCATAGGACCCCCACTCACGGGGGAAGGCATGGCTGAGGAAAGATGTTGTTGAAAACTTGGTAGACCCCTCAAAGCACTCACAAGTAACGTAATCATGGCATCATCGAGTCGAGAAGTGCATTCATTGACACCAGAATACGTTCCACTAGAAGATAGCAGGCAATCGACCGCACTTGAGATTGGGGAATCTCGGAGCTCAAGGTCTATCACGGGGAGCATTTTTGACCGAATGAAATGCAAGGCTCTTGCCCCGACGAGATCCAGTACCTTGTGAGAGATTTTCCTTCGAGTTTCCGAAAGCCCAATCATGAGCAGCTTTGCGCTGACTTTTATTCAATTTCGTGATCGCGGAAATTTCTTGCAAGCTTATTTTTCACAAAAAACTGCGGAAAACACAGTCCTGTATCAGAGGTGGTTCGGAATACATCATTTGCCTCCTCTAGCAAGGCGTTCTATGAAATGAAATTCGAGACTTCGTGTGTGGCTAGAGTTTCCCGGGGCTCCAGGAGAGACCCTTGCCCGGTTTTCCCCGGTCACGAAGTGCATACAGCGAGCGAAGCCGGAGTGGTCGCTTGCCTGTCAGCGCATTCATCGCGATTATTCGGGAGTCTACGCACAACGCACTCGTATCGCGATTAAACTTGCCCCTGCTGTCAGCAAATTTGAAAAATCGTTCACGCTGGACGAGCTTTTGTTGCTTGCATGGCTTATTGCATGAGTGGCAGCCGAACAGTCGGCCTACCTAGCCCACCGGTTGCTGCTCGCTCGTCGGGCTGCTGCTTGTTCTTTTATCGAGTAGCTCGCTGAGGACCTTAATGTTCAGGGTATTATAGCCATCTCTAGATGCTATCGCAACTGGCTTTAATATCTCTGGCTCTCGGTGCGGGGACGCTGGCCCTCCGACTGACTTGAGACCGACACTGGCTGGCTGGTTGCGCACCGAACATCATCGAGCTAGCAACAGCACAAACTCGTAGAGTGCTGCAACAAGATCTTGACGCCGATACTTCATTTGTCTCTTCAGAGCCGGAGATTTACTTTCGGGACCGATGCTGCTACGGCCGCCGCCTGTACGCTTGTTGTCAAAGGTAGAGTGTGAGACTCGGCCGCACGCGATGAAGGAAACCGCGGAGAAGACTCTCTAGAGTTCTCATTAATAAAACGAGCGAAACGAGGCGCCTCAACATGTCGTTGACCGAACGATTTTGTTCTTTATACATAGTGGGACACCCGGGACTGAGGCGAAACGCAACATCGTTTCGGCTCGGACTCGAACACGGTGTTTTGGAAAAAGAAAGGAAGAAGAATATTTCCTCGCAAGAAATCACGAGAAAAAGATCCAAAACCGGTTTTCTCGTTCCAGAAGTGTTCATGACTTTTCGATTGGGACATTTTCAAGCTCGGTCGGGGACTCAAAATCTTGAGGGCCTGATTCCCATTCGATTTGGACCCTCATGAGAAAACTCGGGGACAGGGGACGTTCACTCACCGTTGTTGGAGACGGGCGACTCGGAGCGTGCCATGATGGCAGCGATGCTGAAATCCGTCGCCCTCGGACTCGAAGTCTGCCTGAGGACGGGGCTTTTGACTCCCTCCATCTCAACCACCATTTGGCTGGTTGCTGGGACTGGGGTCGAACACACGAGGGAACAACAGTCGTCACACGAACTTAGCACTTGAACTCAGTCCGAACGTGTTCGATGAGATTCGATGATGAATTCGGTTGGAATTTTTCCGCCGTTTTCACACCAAGTACTTTGGATGCGGCTCCGCTGTTCTTTCCGTTGAATAGAGAAGTGGAAAAAGGTACTAACACACCGCACGGATGTTACCGTGCCTGCTACCAGCCTCGGTCGGCTTAGGTGAGTCGAGTGGATTCGGGAATTTCGCAGGATTTTGTGGAATAACTAGAACTGACACTACGAAGCACTACGACGGTTGGCGAAATGGCTCTCCACTCGACGAGGTGCGACTTGAACTCAAAGTGGAACTTTGTGGGGAGTTGACCTGCTCGCTACTGGACGGTCCAGCTTGCCAGAACGTTGATCCAGTGTGTTGCTTGCGTTCACGTAGCGTTTGCGCAGCGGAGTTGCTCACTTCTCGCTATCCGTGGCCGGAGGAACCCGTGCAGGGTGCGATCGAGTGCTAGCGAGACGAACAAGCCGAGTAAAACGACGAAAGCAACAAACAGTTGAGCTGCTGCTGCTGCCGCGGCTGTGGCGAGGTCCTAGATGGGGACATCTTGTTGTCGAACCAACGAACGAAGGAACAAACGGGAGAGGAGGCTCCGCCCAAAAAGCGCGTCAGCTGCCGACGAGGCGGAGCTCGCCATCGATGGGCGGAGTCGAGGGCAGTTTTCGAAGGTGGTACGGCAAGATGTCCGATTTGAATATTAGCCGTGGTACCTTTTCTACTCCGCTTATTTGATAAACGGAGGCGCCCAGTATTTTAGGTAGCAGACAAGCCGGCTGCGGTAGTCGCTCACTCAGTCAGCTGCTCGTTGGCTCGATCGATGGGCGCCCGCCTGCTCGATTGACCGCATTCCCAGTCGGAAGTTTTCCTGTGAACCAAAAACCGAATTATCTTCATCATCATCGTTGATCGACTCTGATTTGGCACTGAATTCAAATCGAATCGATCGATTCCTTCAAGTAGATGATTCTTTTCGTCGGTTTTCGTTGCGAAAAGTGCAAATCACAACTTTCAGGTTTCTAAGTAGGGAGAGCCGAGATCAGATGAGCGCGTGGTACTGGTGGACAACGGACGGAATGACGGTCAGCTAGTCTGCCTGTTCCAAGACAGTCCCCTGAATGAATGCACACTACGATAAGAAGATGCTTTCAGCAGTGACAGATGGCGTTCGCAGATTACAGTGCGAGCAACAGTTGAGTGAGACCAAGCATCCGAGTGAGCGACACCATCAACAGCAACAACTACTACAGCGTAAACAACGAGAATATATTAGCGGCGAATATAAGTCAGTCGCCGTCCAGTCTAACTTGAAAGCTGTCTTATCAACTTCAACTTACAAGATCGACTCCCTGACCCCAGAAAATAACCCTAAGCCGTAAGGAACTACCTCGGCAGGGAAGAGTCATTCTCCCACCACTGATATCTGAAACTTTTTGTGTTTTTCCCGAAGGATTTCACCGATGCACCTTCAGGTGCAGCAAATTGGGTTCGCGACACAGTTTAGGTAGCGTCGCAGACGTGAATATAGAGAGGCTGGTGAGGATGTTGGACCAGGCTCCTCTTCTCATCAACAGCTATTTCCCTCGGTGCCTATGGTTAAGGCATCGTCTGACGATCTTATTGACGGAACCGATCGTGAGTCCTCCCATCTGCATAGAAGCCTCCCGGAGGATATTCTCTCCTCGGCTTCGATCATCACGCGAAATTCATGGTGGGCCCTTATTGGAGTAGCACCCGAAACTTGTTCAGGAAAGTTATTGGTTTCGTGCTAGTGCTGAACATATCCTCTTTCTTTTTTTTTGCTGAAAAGGCTTTTCGTCAAGGGGAACAGGTATAGGTTGGAGTGTCGAGTTCACCGGATAAGAGAGCGCCTCCATTCTTGAGTCAGCTGTTTATTGGAGAGGCGATTGGGTGAGTGAGTGATAGAGTGATAGATCGTGATGGATTAAGTGGAAAGCTTGAGCAAAGTTCCGTTCTCACGGCTCTCGAGAAGGCTTCAACGGCCCGTGATTTTCACGGGCCATTTTCGTCTGTTATCTTTGCGGATTTCCATTCGCTCGTTGCCACTTGTCCTCGACCGCCCAGTAGAGTACTTGTCAAACGGCCCGTCTACCTGTCTTTGGGATGTTCCTTCTCGTCCTTCAGGAAGTCCCGTTACATTTCGACGAACTTGATAGCCAGCATGACTACACGAAACTCGTCGGTCGCCGACTGCGCAGCTACGGAGACGGCGAACTGCACTAGTCTCGCACATCAATTTGTTGCTCAGAGCACAAGGTGGTTCCTGAGCAGTTTCTCCGCTTTTAGGGAAAGATTCCCGGATATGCGTCTCTTTTCATACTCATTCGGGATAGAATCCCTCAAGTTTTTTTTTCTCGATGTCTTAAACCATTCTGAAAAAGTTCATCGGGATCGAAATTGCGATTTTCCCATCGAGGAGGCGCAACGTGAGATATCCTCGAGGAATTTTAAACCATCCGAATCACGAATCCCCCACATGGACTTTTTTCAGAATGATTTTGAGCCATTTTTGAATCCCACTTCTCAAGGGTTGCGCCCGGAGCCAAAGGACGATACGTAACGACGGACGCCCGGAACGCTCCCCATTCGGGGATCTGTTGCCAGTTAAGTAAGAGCTCTTCCAGTCACCCTCGGGTTTCCGTTCTCCTGATCCTTGTTTCCCGTCATTTTTCTTCACCAGCGGCGCGGCGGCTGCCATGGGCTGCTGGGTGTCGTCGTGCACTTCACCGGCTCTGCTGCTGCCATCAACGACCACGATACCGACGGCGACGACGACGACAACAACAACGGCGCAGCCGTGACTACTGCGAGCGAGCGTTGTTGTGATCCGAGCCGCCAGAGCGCGCTACTGAGAGCTCTCACCTGATTGGCCCCGCCCCATCGAAGATCGGAGAGGCGGGACTTCACACCTCTTTCTACCTAGAGAGTGGTAGTGGTGGTGGTGGTGGTGCTATTGTTGTTGTTGTTGTTGTTCATACTGCTGACGACAAGCTGATTTTGCTGCCTGTTAGTTATATGCTGTTAGCGTTCAGAGAAGGAGGTCTCTGCTGCTGCCGCCGCCGCCGCTGCCGTCACTCGTGCAGCCGACGACACGACCACCGCACTCCGAACACCACCGACGACCGACACCGCAGTCAGTCAAGCACCCCGTGGACAGAGGACAGAGACTCGGCCACCTTCGCGCAGAAAGAGCTCCGACACCAGAAGGCGTGCTCTTCACTGCTCCCTCCGTCTCCGACGAACAGCGTTCACAATCCAACCAGCTGAGCAGTCGCCGACCGACAGCCAACCGTGCTCCGAGCCGTCAGTGTGTGTTTGCGCGCGCGCGCACTGTGACTGTGTTTGTGACATCAGAATCGAACTTCGAACCTGACTTCCGATTCCTCGACGTTCAGTAACCATTTCGTTGACATTCGTCTGTAGTCATAGCTGCTTGCGTTCATCTTCATGCTAGCTGTAACGATCCGTTCAAGATGATCCTCTCCGAAAACTTCGCCTTAGAATTGAACATGAGCCGTCAGACAAGTTCACCGAAGGCAACCGACTTCAGCATCGCTGCCATCATGGCAAGATCTGCATCACCCTCTACCACAAGTGAGTTTGAACCCCGATCTTTCCAAGTCGATTCTGTTACCCAGATGCTGTCAGCCTTGACATAACAAAGATCGATCTCCTCCGAGATCGCGATTCCAAGTTTGCGTCTTTGCACAAGAAGAGAATCTTCTTCGAGTTAATGGTCTTCGATTGAATGCGTTGGGAAATTGAAGTTTCATAAACAAAGATTCACTATGCGTTTACTCGGTACGGGGGTTCGGGGGTCCGGCCCTCGCCCAATGGTTCCCGTCCCCATGCCTGGTGCTTCTTCCGAGTCCCCCAAGACGTGTAGTCGGCGAAGCCGTCCCGTAAGAAAGAAACTCGTTGAAGAAGACATCAGGCGTCAAGAGGACCTAATTGTCTCGTCACTCACACGCTTGTACCTGGCTGCTGTTGGTGCTTCGAGAAGAACAAGTCGGAGATTCGCAACGGCCCACTGAGTAGTCTGATGACTGAAATGACGAGAAGTGGGCGGAAGATAGAGTTCGCCTTCTTTGCTGTCAGCTCGCATTTCCACAGTCTTCCTCAAGCTCTCTCGTTGTTGTTCTCTTCCTCTCTTGCGTGCTAAGATTTCTCACACCTCGCTATGTGCATATGAGAGCATTCTTCCACTTTGCGCTGGAACAGAACCTTGAGTTTTTTCTCGGCTTGAGACTCTGACGGAACTCTCGACTGGACCAAACATTTCCTCTCTTGGTCGCGGCAAGCTCACTTCGAGACTGTCAAGAAGAGGAACGAATATATAAAAACGAGCGCTGTCCGGTCAGGTGTGAAGCTTGCTGACTGCCCAGTTCTCCTGGCTATACCTCGGAGAAGGCGCCGTCGGAACTCCCCCATCGATTCATCAAAATTTCCATCAGATTCGGAGATGATACCATAAATTTAGCGTTAAGTTCAGGAATTCTCCCTGCAAACTTCGATAAAGTACCTAGAGGGAGTCTCGCAATACTGAACTCATTACATCACAAAATTTTAAAAAATTGACTCGGTGCTCGTTTTTCCGGGCCAAATGGGTTCGGCTCGGGTTCATAAGCCTGTTTCGGAGTTCATCTGGACAGCTGTATAACAGAAGGATGCGCGGAAGAAGAAGAAGAAGCCGGACGGCGGCGCACGCGGACTCCAGGTTTTCCCTTCAGGGTGGTCGAGAACGGCTCTCAACACTCAACTCGGTGATCTGAATGTGGTGCTTCTGTTGCTGTGGAAGAATGGGGTTTCGCCTCGAATCGCGTTTCGGCATCTCGGCCTTTGTTTCGCGTCTCTTGGGCGACTCTAATCACGATGGTGATCGTCCTCATGATCTCTCAGAAGAGTGTACGGTCGGGATTCGGCGGCGGCTTCATGAGTGAACATCGTGGGAGGTTGTGTGCGCGACAATAAAAACCCTGGAGATGTAAACTAATCTTCGTTCTTCTCGTCCGTTCCAGTCAGTCCATCTCCAAGTTCATCACCCCAACCCTCATCGCTACCTTCTTCGGCATCACCCACACCATGCGCACCGCCGCGATCAAAAAAGATGAAGAAATCATCGTCAGATGAGGAAAAGGCCTCAGGACCCAATCCGTACGCACCCTTGCTCAGAGGTGCGTGCAATTCCGCCGCTCTCGAGAAGGTTGAGTGTCATCTTGAGAACAGAGATCTCTGGGAAAGGTTCAACGAGCTCGGAACCGAAATGATTATCACCAAAACCGGGAGGTGAGTTGTTTGACGCTTTTTCTGGTCGCCCGATGACTGACGGATGTGATCCGAATCCGCTCGTTCGCGTGCACTTTTTGAGATCGAGCTCCGCGCGAACGGTTGGCTCGATCGCAAGCTGTTCGAGACGATGTGTTTCAATGGTGGGGAGTTCGCTTTATGGTGCTCGTCGTCGTAGTCCTCGTTCTCATCCTCGTCCTTCTCGTCGTCGTCGTCAGAGCCTGATTGCCGGCATTGTGGTCGGGACATCAAGGCTCGCAGGCTCGCAATGAACGAGGGGAGTTCGAGGGGCGTGAGTCCCTGGGGAGAATGGCGACAAAACTCAACTTAAATCGACTCACTCAACTTGGTGACAGGAGCCGTCATGATTGACTTTTGATCCGTTCGAAGCGACAGCCAACATTTGATTTTCTACATCCACGCCCCTCCGTTTTTTCTCGTATTTTTTTTTGGTGGTTGGTTGGCGACTCTCAGACTCTGTTGGATCGTAGATTCTCGTGGCTTCGCGAGTCGGCTCAGCGAGGCAAGCTCACCCTCAAGAGCGGGCGCTCCATGCAAACGCTTGACTTTGAAATCGATAAGACAGCGGTGCATTGCGCCGATGCTTCGAACAAGGCGTTTAACAAGCTCGGCTAACTGCAAACAGGGTGTCACATGCATAGCGCCTAGTCGACATCCGCCACCAAGTGCGTGAGCTTGTGTGGCATTGAGCTGTCCGTAGACATCTGTTGACTGTTTCTCGACTGCTGCCAGAGGCAGGAGCGCGTGTCCAGCGTGACTCCTCGGAAAAAAACTCCACACTCTTTACAAACCCTGCGTTTCCGCGATATTGGCCAGCTGTTGTTTTAGGGCTTTTGTGTTTGCGTTGACGGGAAGCTCCACCGAGACGGAAATTTCCGAGGAGAGCTCGAAATTCTCAATTCCGACGTGAATCGTTTCACGTCGGACATGAGCCATAGTTCGTGGTGTCAGCTCGGGAAATCCCACCTGGAGAGTCCCTGGACGTTTTCGTCTCATCTCCGCGGAGCCATTGGCTCGGAAAACCACTCTGAATCGACTTTCCGAAGTGGCTGAGCTTTATCAACAAATCAACATGCAAGTGTCACGACTGCAAGCGTCGTAAAAACACACTCGACCACCGACTCAGTGACTGCAAGCCAGCCATCCAGCCGGCTGACTGACTGACTGACTGACTGGAGGGTTGAATGGCTGGCTGGCTGGCTCAGATAAAAACGAACTTTGAAATCAAGACTCAGTCGTAAGGTTGTCTGGTTCTTGTCAATCTTATCTTCGTTGTGTAGTCCTGCGTGGATTTAGTTGCCGCCACCGCCGCCAGTGACTGAGCAGCAGTAGCAGCAGAGTAGCGGGTTTTGGAGAGGACAGGCCAGGACATTCCTCTCCGAGTCGGTCTGACTTTTTGAAAGCTTTCGCCTGCTTCCGTTTCTCCGCAACTGTCTCCCAAAAATGCTTCCGCCATTTCCACGTCTGCCGCCCGGCCACCGGGCGCACTCGTGCTCCGAGCCGTTCCGAGAGTGTATGGTGCATGGAAGTCCGATCGCTCCTCTTTCCTTTGTCTTGACTTTCTTTTTCTTTATGATTGCGGCTGGTCGATATATCGAGATATTCGGCCGGACGGAATCGAGGAGAGAAAACAAAACTCAACGAAATTCCGAACGGAATCGATAGAATAGCTTGAATCTAATTTTATGAAGATCTGGCTCAATAAATTCGAGCTGACGATCCGATATCTCGGCGACGGCGGCATCGGTCGTAGCTTTTGAACTGGCGCCGACACAAACTCACACACGTTCGTGCTGCCACAGAATGCGAAGAAGAAGGGAAAAAAAAACAACTCAAAGAAAAGCAAATAGGGGACCGCTACGTCTTCGGAAAGTCGTTTTGATTTGAGAGTTATTAGCGGATGTATTTAAAAGAAGTTCAAATCGATGGCTTTCGTAAAAATGTTTCTAGTAAGACGTCATTGAAACACCGAGATGCAAACGACCCATGCGTGGCTCTCGAATGGGATCTCGCTGTCGTTGTGTTCGACACGATGCTCCTCACTTTCGTGAGCCGAGAGAAAAAAATGTCTGGTCGGTCGTGATACTTATGTTGCTCAAGAAGTTGAAGATGCTCCGGTGCAATTAGGGCTAGAATGGTATTATAGGGGGTCATTTAGAGGACACCAGGTGTGAGGTAGAAGACTAAGTGATGCCTAATGGCTAATTCGAGGGGTTGGACCTTTTCTCGGTTGTTCGCTTCGGCTTCAGTCTGTTCGGCCTTTGAGACTTCTGAAGACCGGCTTCACACCTTTGAACAGACGTTTTATTCGTCTCAAGAAAGGTACTCCAACTAAAACTCAATCTACGATGACGACCGGCCCCTACTAGCTGTCGACCGCGTCGTTTCCCTGCATTGAGCAGCATGCGACACATGCGTAGTGTACGTGGACGACTACAACAGCTGCCTCGGAATCGATGCCGGTATCGTGGTAACGCTCAAAGCTTGCGGAAACTCTGAAAATAGCGTACGCGAGCTAGTATCCAGCTCGAACAAATCAGGCGTGAGACCGCGTCACCTTTTTGAAACTTTCCTCGCGTCTTCTGTAGAATTGGCCTTCTGTTCGAGTGGCGGATCGTCGGCAGGAGGCTTTCAAGTCGGCACTCAGTGACTGAGGGAAATTTAGCCAAAACAATAATCGGGGCGGAACTACATCGCCTTCGGATCGGTCCATGCGTCCAACCGCTCGCTCGCTGGCTCGATCGACCGGCCGACCGACCGTCACTCAGTCAGTCAGTCAGTCACTGTTCGTCAGTCAGTCAGTCAGTCCGTCCGTCAGGCAGCCCGCAGTCAGAGTCTGATTCAGTGATTCGGCAGTGGATCGGGGCACTCTGCGCGACGTCAAACGTGCCGTAGGAGCTCCTGATGGCTATGCAGTTCGCGCGTGGCGCGGCGATTGTCGTTGAGTCATTTTTCTCGTTGATTCTTTGAGCCGGGCCCATGTCATTAGGCGAGAAATTGATTCGACTTCCTTCAGAAGTCCACCGGGCTCTGAAAATCGTTCACTACAACGGAGAGCTTGAACACAGTGGGCTGCTTCTGGAAGCTCGGGTGAAACTTCCACGCCCTGGAATCGATTCATTGTTCTCGAAAATTCACAAAACGATCGCCGTCGACATCATCGCCATCCTCAGCTGCTCAATCGCCGTCTCAGCGGTCGTCAAACCGTCCGCCATCAGCAGGAACCGGCGGTCATGTGCTTCAAATTGGAAACAAAGGTTCAGCCGAGGTGTTTTTCATCCGTTTGTCGGTAATCTTTGAATCGTCACCGCGAACCGTTTTCCGATTCTCGAGAATCTCCACGGGAATCAAAATCATTCGAAAAACTAGAGCTTTCCGTTCTCGCTGCTCCAGCGTAGCATCGTGCAAAAGTCGAGGGGAACACACGAAAACACAAAGAACACCTAATCGGTGGGTTTGAGCCGTGGCTGACAATGTGGACGGCTGAGTCGAGAGCCTCAATCCAAACTTCACTATCCTCGGGCTGTGGTTCTAGCCGGCCGGCTACCGAGCACGTTTGCCAGGTAGCTCCTAGAGCTAGTCCAGTAGATTTGGTGGTTGGATCGCTGTCGCTCATTTCATGCTGCCCGTGAATGAATGAACAGCTAACGAGATCCGCTGCAGTTATCCGATTCCGATTCAGATGGTCGGCGTGGCGATTCGCTCGTTTCTCGCTCACTCACTCACTCCCTCGTTTGCTTTGTCGCTAACAGCTCGGTGAAGTTTCAGCGATTCGCTGTGGGTTTGTTGATCGCATCGATTGCAAGCAAACCCCAACAAGACCGCCACCGGTGTTTGTTCATCACGACAATCACTGATTGATTCATGAGCAGACTTGCTTGCTTGCTCGATCATTGATATTGTTGTTGTTGCTGTTGTGAGGACATCGTCGCGCGTTCGAAGCGACCGCCGATCTCCCCGAAAGACAATGTCGCATTCCCTGCATCGATGTTGGCAGTGCAGGCCAAAGCGCTGGGGTCGAGAATCGGTGGCAAACCATTTGACATTCCTGACCAAACTCCTGCCGAGATGTTCACAACCGCCCGCTGTCTGTGGGCTGTCCAAACGGCGCGTTGTTTCTTTCTTCTGCTTCTTCTTTTTTTCGGCTGGTTAGCTGTTTTGCTTGTGTTCCGCTGGTTGAGTAGCGCTACTTGCTTTACAAAAATCGAAGAAACAAACTACTACGAACGTAACGCCGTTACCCTCTGCGTAGAACGCCCACTCCCGACGGCCGGCCG
Source organism: Neoseiulus californicus (assembly GCA_028455905.1). Lineage (NCBI taxonomy): Eukaryota > Metazoa > Arthropoda > Arachnida > Mesostigmata > Phytoseiidae > Neoseiulus > Neoseiulus californicus. Next base: position 35,726,057 of record JAMQGS010000001.1, on the reverse strand, counting down.
TCGCAGACTTTGTTCTCGGGTCGACTTCTCCCTCTTCTTCTTCTTGTTCTGGATTTCCTCTCTGCATTATAGTTGGCGGTATTGAACGGCAACAGCAGCAGCAACAACAACAACAACTTGTCAAGTCGTTGTTACTCGTGTCTCAAGCAGACTCAGTTCTCTGAAATGGCTTCGGCCGAACGAGGGGGTGAGCCAAACAGAGACGAGGCTGAGTGCCAACTCAAGTGACTGGGGCAATTCCAGCCTTCAATTGCTTGCTTCAACTTGAAGACGACTGACATCTTGAGAGCAGCGGCTTGCTCGTTGCCGTTTGGTCCGTTTGGCCTAGGCCCCCCCGACATAGGGACAGACGGACAAACGCACGTCAGCCTAATCGCGCAGAAGAAACAGCACTAGTGGCCCAATTCATATGACAGCAGACAACAGGAGACAACAGCGTTCGACTGGCATCGATCGAAATCTGGTTTACGTCAAACAAACAAGCGAGCGAGCGAGCGAGCGAACGATCAAATAAACGACAACAAATCGAATAGTGCTTGTTAGACACAACTTTGAAGAAGTGAATTCTCAAAGCGGATACTGCGCTCGAGGCTCTGAGGGTCGCAACCGAATTCCTCGATGCCCTAATCTCTTCCTGGCGCTAAGATTGTTTTGAGAAGATTCTTCTTCTTCTCTTCATTTATACTCGCTCAAAATCAAATCTATCGGTCTGACCTAGGCCCACCGCTCTCGTCTCCTCGTTGGAGCGCTGGGTGAGCAGGGTTGGAGGAAACGTACGTAGACGAGCCGATGGTTCTGGTAACAAATTGTTAAACAAGTGTCGCACGTTGTGCTTTCAGGAGGATGTTCCCCACTGTGCGCGTATCCTTCAGTCAACTGCCCGTGTCTTCGGAATACCGCTACCACGTTCTACTCGACATTGTTCCCTGCGACAACAAGAGGTATCGTTATGCATACCACCGATCATGCTGGCTCGTCGCTGGCAAGGCAGACCCGCCGTCTCCGAATCGATTGTACCAGCATCCGGATTCGCCGTACGCCAACGACCAGTTAAGAAAGCAGGTGGTCTCCTTTGAAAAGGTCAAGCTCACCAACAACGAGATGGACAAGCAAGGACATGTGAGTAGAGTTTTCTGACCACCGCTATTGCAGCGGAGTTTCGACGAAGTCAAGCACGGGGTTTGTGGCACGGAGAGCGTGCATGCGTGCCGAGCATGTGTCGAAGTGCAACATCGGTCGGAAAGGTTGGCTTTTGTCACTCGGATTGGTTCGTCGGTTCTCGATCGTCGGTTAGTCGTGGTGGGTGGCTCGAAGGCGTTGAAACGAAAGCTCGTCTACTTGAGATACGATGAGTATGGTGTCCCATCTTTTAGTCCCATGGTGTCGTTTCCCAGAACGACCGACGAGCCGCTAGCCAGCTAGCTAGCTCACCATCCATCCAGTCAGCCAGCAGCAGCAAGCTTTTTCGGCAACGACAAGCTATTCCACACAAGCAAGTGACGGACCACCCGGTGATACTCTTTCTTTTTCTTCCTTCTTTTTTTTTGCTATGGCACCAGCGATGATGTACACGACTTTTGCCTGCTTCTTTGGCCATCGACTTCGGGCAAGTAGGGTCGATGGCTAGCTGGCTGGCTGGTTGGTGAGCTGTCATAAACAAATATTACGCTGACGACCTCAACGCGACGTTGAACTATGCGAGGAATTCGCTTGTTCTCTACCACTGCTCGTTCCAAGAACAAAACCCCCGTCACCTCAAGTACTCGCTATGCTGGATCTCAAGTACGCTACTGCCGACGATTCCGCCAGTCTGCTCGTTGGACAATCGCTTTGACCTTGGACGGCGCGTGAATCCGCCGCCGTGAATGACTGAGCGAGCGAGCGGGCACCTAGAGATTCAGAAGAGAGCTGGGAGAACGGTGGTCGGACAAATCTTCCATCGGTCCACACAAATGACGGTTACCACTGTCGCTCGCTGTCAAATAGATATCGATCTCTGTTGAGAAATCTTCCTCGAGTCGGCAGCAGGGAGGAGGATGGACGGAAAGGAAGAGAGTGATTCCAGTTTGTTCCAACGAAAGAGAATCTCGGTGACATCGACCCATGGCGGCGACAGCACTCAGAATTCGAGCCACCCAGAGCGTCTCTTGTCGCGTTGTAGTTCCTTAGTCTCTTCATTCGGCCGACAAGGCAGTCAGTCAGTCAGTCATTCATTCATGCTGTCGGGTGGAATCGGGAGAACTTTCTTCCTCTGGCTCTGCTCACAGAGAAGGAAGGAGCGGGGAACGATAAGTAACTCTTGGATTGTATTTAGTCGGAGAAGACGACGAGCGGCGATTGTCTTACTCCGTGCGAATGAATCTCAGGAAACGCGACGGCCACGTCGACGACGACGACCGAACGCTTCCAATTTCCATTGACGCTTCGTTGGCGCCGGAAGCTGATCGTTATTCGATCGCAACCAACAACTGCGATAATAACAATTCACAATCAGCAGTGCCGGCAGCAGCGAACAACAGCATCGTCGTCGTCGTCATCGTCATCCACGGTGGCGGCATCAATGGCTGGCTCCAGTAATTGGCAATGTCTGTGAAATATGAAACTGTTGTCGCTCATTTCTTATTCATTAATAAATAATACGAGGCGACTTCTGCCGCCATTGACGCCGCGGCCGCTGTTGCATTCACACCTGCCTGAATGGATGTCGGATGTTTCTGCCTGAGTGTCAGCATGGGGCATCTTCAATTACGACTGTTTTCGGCTGACCAGAACACAATCGAAGCGACAACATCCGACTTAACCTTCAACCGATGTCTCTTGCAGATCGTGTTGAACTCAATGCACAAGTATCAACCACGCATTCACCTCATCCGAAGACGGGCGTCGGCGGCCAACAGTCCGATCGGGAACGTGGAAGACGAGGAATGCAAGACCTTCGTGTTCCCCGAGACGACGTTCACGGCCGTCACTGCGTACCAGAATCAACTGATCACCAAACTAAAAATTGACTCGAATCCTTTCGCCAAAGGTTTTCGTGACTCTTCTCGACTTAGTGATCTTGAACGGTGAGTTTGGGTCAGAATTCTAGAAACTCAAACCTTTCGTCCCTCAACGACACCGTTGGGAATTCTGAGCGTCTTCGTGGGTTCGGGTTTCATGGGCGTTTTCGGGAACGAGTCCCGAAGACTGTCCGGGGCGGCAGATGCACGCACGGAAGGAGGGAGGCAGGGGGACGGGTGGATTGGCGCCGAAAGCTCTGGACTAAATTCATAAATTTTGTTTTGCAGCGAGACGATGGAGAGCATCCTCGGTGACAATCCATTTAGCCGCCTCATGGCCGATCCCAGTTTGATGCCGCCTTCGATGGCGCCTTCAGCTCCTCACGAGCCGTCCCTGAACGGTAGCGGTGGTAATGGTGCTGCCAGCGGCCTAGGAGGCGTAGGAGGTGGCAGTGCAGCTGCAGATCCCGCAGCTTACTTCCAGCATATGGCGGCAGCGTACGCCCAGCATTTGGCGCTGTTCGCTCAACATTCACCCTTAGCTGCGCCCAGTGCATCGACGGCGGAGGCGATTCAGCAACAACAGATTTACGCATTGCGGATGGCGGCGTTGAGCCAGGCCGCGTTGGTGCAGGCGGCCCAGCAGCACATGCGTCAAAGCCCACCTTCCTCTGCACGATTCAGTCCCTACCCTGTTATGAGGTCCTCAGTAGCACCTTCACTGCCCCCCACACCGGGTCGTTCGAGTCCTCAGATCGATGTCTGTTCACCTTCTCCTGCGAGCTCTCCTGTACCGGCTCGTTCTCCTTAGTGCAACTTGAACACATCAGCATCCAGGAAGGTTTGAGGAAGATTGATGATCGGATTGATATCGATGCGGGTGATTAAAAAAATCAGGTTTAGTCAGTTTGATTGATCGATTGATTGATTGATTGAGTGATGGGTGGAAGAATGGGTGGACCTGCGATCTCTAGTTAAATGTGAAACTATAAAAGTCCGCTAACCATAGCGACCGCTGCAGTATTTCTCATTCATGATAGAATTCCATCTCTGCGCAATAAACAAAAGGTACTTCGATGAAGTTCGATATATGGATAGAAGCGGGAAGAGCGACCCGCTTTCTTCAAAACTGAATTCCTTGTTAACTGTATCATAAGAAGTACATAGTTACGTTTGCTTTATGACACCGAAAGATCAGTCAGCGAAAAAGTCAGTCAGCCAGCTAGGCCGTCGAACAGACAAATCAAAACACTAGGAGTTTGGATGAAAGAAATAGAAACAAAATGGAGAGATCCGACGATATAGCGAGGAGTGGAGAGATTAGTGCTTCCGCGCAAAAACTCGTCGACTGATCGATCAACAATCCCAGATGCAATTTGTACATAACCGATATACAGAGGAAGAATAAAGAAATATCGATAATGATCACGAAAACAGCGCCCATGATCAATGCTGACGATTGAAACGGATGGAGCCGGTGTCGAAACGCGACTTCGCCTCCTCGAAGGAGCTGAGGAGACTTGCGCGGCTCTGATTCTAAGTCAGTCTCAGCCTGAGGGAGTGACATGATCGGCAATAGCTCGACTCGGTGAACGATTCCACTTAGGTCTAGCATGAAGTTTTCCTTTCTTGTTTTTGAAGAAATGAACAAACTCCCGAAATGAAGTGCAGTCAACCGAACGGACAGAGGTGACTTATTCCCAAAATGTGACTGATAGAAGATTACATACCACAAGAAAAGCGATTCGCGTTTGGCTCGTATGTTGAAGATCAAACGGGAACGGATGTAACGTGAATACAATGAATAAACAAATTGAAAAATCAAAAACGAAATCCTGAAATCTCATTCCTTACCCATCCTTGCACTCGACTCAATCGGGAGCGATAGCGGTGTGTTCTGAAGTTGACTCGACACTCGATACTGTGAAGATACACAGAAAGTTCCGCTTCCGACTGCTGAGGGAGGAAAGCTGTAGGTGCATAGTGTTTCTGTCTGATTTGAATGTTTGCGTTTCCAAACCTCCGAGCAGCGTCCATGTTTTCCGAAAAGCACAACAGAAAACAGCAGAAGACGGGTCGACAGCAAACATTTTGATAAATTGACATAGGGCTATAAATCGTCCGCGTGACTGTTGTCCTGTATTCCGCTTCGTTTGAGTGGTATCGAGCCGAAGAGTGAAATGAAGAACCTGACACTCAAGTGACTTGTGATGGCAGATGGTACTTCGTTTGGTCGCCTGCGTGGTTGACTGGGTGGTTGGTTGCCTGCTTGCCTACCTGGTTGCTCGGATGGTTCATGTCGCTCGGCGAGGTCGCCGTCGCCGTCGTCGTTGAAATCGAATTCCGCCGCCGTCCTGGGCTATCGTCGTCATCATCGAGCGTCAACTCGCCTCTGGTTTTTTTCTCTCTTTCAAATTGAAATTCAATTGGAAAAGCAATTTATCATCAGAGCGTGTTTCCGTTGGCATCTCTGTCTCTGGCGTCAAAAGACATCATTAGATATCGAGTTAACAGCATCGGCTTCGCTGTGAGACGGAAACGCGCTCCGCTGTAAAGAACGTGCCGTTTTTGTGCATTTTACGCTCGTTCTCTATTTCGTTCGTCGGCGCCCTCCATTTCTCTCGGCGCTGTAGAGTCTGTCGCCGTTGTTCGCTTGTTTCCGGCGAAGTTCGGGCAATTTATCAATGAGTTTCATTGTTTGACACGCGCGGCCTCGCGCCCCCGCCCCGCTTCCATGGTTACCTACCACCCGCTCTCCAAAAGAGAAAATCTGGCTGGAGTTCGCGAGACGATTTCTCTCGATTCCTCATCAGCGTAGCTTGTGGCGCCGCCCGAGCCCGAATGACGATAGCATCTGATATATCGAGAGGCTAGGACGGCAAGCCGGCAGGCAGGTAGGTAGGTTGGTAGGTGTATGCGTAAAGATGAATGTGCTCTGCGGATATCCACCACAGCGGCTACCTATTGTTTGCTTGCTATGCACAGGGATGACATTTGACCATTTGCTAAATCTATTGTGTGTCGGTGAGAGTGTGCTCGTGTAGCACTCGTTGCTCCGATAATGGGATCGATACCGCAACCACGGCCACCAACGCCAACACCATCCTTACCGATTCCGCTGCTACCGCTATATCACATGGAAACACCGAGCACATAAACAAACACATAGGAACAGACACACACACACAGTTTTTCGCTCAACACTCACCCCCCAGTGTGCGCCACGCCATCGTGGACACAAAGGATCCGTAGGAGTCAATGGTATGCCAACGTCTGTCAAATCATCCGTCCGCCCGAACGCCCGCCCGCCCGGCTGTTGGATTGTTTGCTCTCATTGGCAAAGCAGCCAATGAATAACCCCTTTGACTCGTGCCAAGCTTTGCCTATTGCTTACCCATTACTTGACGGAGGTTTGAACTTTGGACCGTATTCGCACAAGGCCCGTTCCCCGGTCTTAGGGAGATCTTGGACAGTCCCCAGAAAGGTTCCCGAGCATGGATTATGTGTCGTTCTGGATCCGAGATCGTTTCGGACGGTTGTGCGACGCTGAACCAGAGATCTTTCCGTTCTCGTTCGCTTTCTTTCTCTGGAGTCTTTGTTTTTGGGATCGTGGCGCTTTTCGCGAAACTTCATTAACGCTGAAAACACGTTTGGCTAGCTTATCAGTTGACCGCGTCGCCATACTTGATAGAACGTTTCTGCCTCGAGTTTGACTCCGCGAAGCGATGACGATAATGCCGCTAAGACAACTGTGGACAAAGGATGGAAGTTTCACAGAAATGTTTCTCCGGTTCCTTCAACGCTGAAATTCCTCCCGCTCGTTGATAGTACACTCACGGTAACTGACAACCATAACGACGCTTGAAAGACTGACGGGCTAAATAACGGACAGACAAATAGATAACAATCCACTTAAGCTGATGAGATGATGGAGTTGCCACCGCTTCTAGTTTGGCCACTCGCTCTTCATTTCGTTCGTTCTCCAAGCTTGCGGAACGGGATTCTTCGGCCCTCGGCGACCTCTTCTTTGTGGCGCACAGTGCTCGCGAACAGCTCCCAAAGCGGATCTAGGGATACAGCGAACGAGAAAGTCCAGGGAGTTCCGAGGCGAGCCCTCCGGATCGTACCTGAAGTTTCTTGAAATAGAAACCAGAACAGAAATCCCCCGAATCGATCGCCAGAGGGATGGCGAACTTGCCAAGACGAAGTCCAACCTGATTTACATCTCCAGGCATAAGGATCCCTCGTCTAGAATCGGGACTCGCGAAAGTCCGCCGAAGTTTGTCCGTAGCCGATTCTCCGCCTTGTTTGCTATTTACCATCGAATACAACTACTAAATAAAACTTGGCAGCTCCGCAGATTTCGGTGTTGCTAATGATGGCTTTGTAGATTTCTTCTGTACAGAATGTTGTCTGCACCTGGTAAGCCGTGGCCGAAGCGGAGTTTTCTCGGAACTTACGCTTCTCAGGAAATTGCTTCATCTCCGCCTGATAACGTCGTGATAGTTGACTGACTAGCGACTGCTGACCACTGAAGAACAAGAGCTTTAAACTTCTTTGGAGAAAAATACTGCGCCGGACCCGCACTTATCGCACTCACTGGCGCACAATCACGACGAAGTTCTCGCGCGTTAGTTATTGTCTTCCGAATCTTTCCCAACATTCATCCGTCGCGTTAATTTTATAAAGCGTCCCGTGTTCCGATGTTCCCGGCAAATCTAATCTCCAGCCCTTGTTGAGAGTTGCGGCGGAATGTGAACCGAGCACGCGAAGTAATCCGGAAGAGGCGTCTTGCGCTTCGAGAAGGAAATCCGTAACAGAGAAAGGTGTTTGTTGTGATCCGAAGGTGTTTCTGATGGGAACTTATTCCTGAGGTTGTCCGTTCCGACGCTGACGCGAGCGAACGATCGATCGATCGATGGATCGCTTGCAGCAAGTGATAGCGAAGTGCTCGTCAGGCGACTTCTCAGTCCCGTCTGTGCATCAGCCTACCTACAATGAGTGCGTCTGGTGAGTAACAAAACCCTGTTGACTTAGGCGCCAGACTGTGATGTTTTCAGTAGAACAGGCTCTAAGGTGTTATTGTGCACACCGTGAGCCATGTCTGGGCATTCGGAGAGCGCACAATCCTTCAGCGAGATAATTCAGCGAATCGTCTGGGCTCGAGTCGGTGGTTTGTGGCACGCGATCGCTAACGAAAGCGATCAAATTCTTTCCCCGACTCCCAGAAGCATGTGCGATACCCTGGGCGTGCGATACTTCATCTTGAGGCTCTGTGACACGCAAAACGTGACAAACTCCAAGGAAGTGAAACCAGCCTACTATTGACCCTCGATCCGAGCGTCTTTTCTCGATGATTGGTTTCGACTTTCCTCACGTCATCCGCGGCTCGGAAAACGTCGACCAATCTAGGGCCTACCACCTCGTTCACCGTTCTCGTAAGTGGCAAACTGTCATGTTCTGAATGAATGTTATCGACGGAGTTACCAGGTGGCCCACCGGTAGGATAATTGCATAAGCGGCGACGCAATCCGAAAGAGCCAATAACGCATGCGACCAGTTATGCGGACCTCCGCCAGTCTAGGCGGAATATTTCTTCGCGTTCGCTGACTGCCAAGTTCTGTTCCGACCTGGCAGAAGTTTATTCCACTGCCCATTGGTCTCACTTCATCGTTGGGCTTTGGGATCCGTATCATTGAGTGACTGCCGGTGACATCGATTGCGTCGTTGCTTGATTTGTCGAGTATCTCATGTTATCTAGCATCCTTGCTCTCCTCCGCCCACCCGATGTGTCCAAGGAGTTGGAATGGACCGCGAGTGCAATCGGTCTGACTTTGTGTTGGCTGCAGCAACGCAGATTACGCAATGGGTAAAACCTAAATCTCGTTCGAAGGTCCGCCCGTGTTCCATGACAAACACACTATGGTCAACGTTGAAGTCGAACAAAGCGAGGTGCTCCACTTCGCTGCTGTCGTCTCCGTTTCGGTTCCATCCCCTGCTATTGCACACCTGAGACTCGTCATGAGCTTCGACAAAGTCTCCGTCATCGAAAGCGTCCTCGTCTTCGTCTCATTTGACAGAAGGAACGAACTGAAGAGACGGCGCAACGGTGACCGTGTGGTTCAAGGTGTGAAGGGCGGACTTGATGAACATCATTGACGGTTGCTCTTCGACGATGAAAGCAGCAAGTGAGCAGCAGCGGACATCGACTCAGGCAGGCAGCTCGGTCTCTTGCCAGCCTGACTCCGCTCGCGCTGGCTGAGAGAGCTTCGATCTGTAATTATAGAGTGAGTTGATGCCGCCAAGTCAGCCGAGTTACCGAGAAGACTTCGATGGTGAGCAATACGTTCCTCATCGACTGGTGAAGACATGTGTAATGCGACACCGGTCGTTGGGGCTACCCAGGCGAGAATCACGGAGGACTCATGGGGGCGCGAGTCGACAGGCTAGACGACAACTTCAGCGTTCTCCTCGCGGCTTCAACGGACGACGCAAGCCATTTGACTCAGGCTCGGGAGACTGCCAGCTTGTCGATGAGTTCTAACTCGGGTCGGAACTCTATCGGATCCGGCGCGGATGAGAGGATCGTTTCGCATAAGTTCAGGGGAACGTTCGAGATGTCAGCGGTCCGCGGTTGACATTTCGTTAGATCCGGAAGAGTTCAAGTTCCGTTTTTCGAGCTTGAGGAAGGATTCTAGAGGTCTCCTCGACCTTGAACTCGAGATGCAATTGTTCCGCAAGTTCTGTGGTTGTTGCGCGGCCGCGGTGGAATCTGTTGTGGTGGTGGCGTGAAGGATCGGGCTATGGTGGTGGCGGTGGTGGCGGCGGTTCTTTTTCTAGCGAAGGTGTGAACGTGGGGCGGACTTCGCATTCCTCGGGATCATCGGCGCTCCCTGATCGTAATTACAGGGCAACCGAAATCGGCCTTTTAGTGAGTGAATCGGGCTTCAAAGAGGGACGAGCCGACTTCGTGAGGTGGTGATGCCCCAACAATCACACACAGCCACACCGGCCAGCGCGCACTCACTCACACACACACAGACAGACTCTCGGTACATAGATCGATGAACAGACACCTGAAGGATGCTCCTTCCAATGGTCATACATTTTTCCGCTGCTATTGGCCATCGAAGCCGACAAGGAGATCATTTTCGAAGTTCTGATTCGAGTGGGAATTTCTTCGAATCAATAAAATAGCAAGAGCGAGAAGCTGGTATAAGAATTGAGAGAAAAGTTGTTTCTGCGAGAATATGAGGTGACGTGTTGGAAAAGAGCGCATGTCACCGATCGAGAGGACGTTCGAAAGTTGGCGGAGACAGCGGCGACCGATTGAAAACCGAAAATAAGCAGATGCGGCCAATCGCAATCTTTGTGTCCAGAAGAAGATTTCAAACGAAGTCTCGAAGCTCGTCGATGATAATTCTTCCTCTCTGATAACGCCGCGGGCTTGGTACGGTTCGATGGTAAGCAAGCAAGCGAGGGTTGGCAGCAGCGGCAGCAGTTTGACTGGCTCGATGGATGAACGGACACAGCGGTAAGATGAAAGACCCGAGAGTTCTTCGCGAACGATTGCAGCTCGTTTCATCAAGTTTCCAACTCCAAGACATCCCAGACCGGAATCCCGTCCGGGATTGAGTGGTGAGTGTGACGCTTTTTCTGAAGTCGGGGTCGCGACCCTCGGTGTACGGACCTCGAGTGCAGACCTCACCTCAGCTCCGAACACGGTCATATCATCATAGCACTAAAGGACGACGTCGACGAGAAAAAGGAAAAAAGAAATCGTCGTCGTCAACGACTGCGACGAAGGAGGAGGGGAAAGAGGAGAACGACAGCGGCGGCGGCGGCGACAGCCAACACGAAGTCGACGACGACAACGACAAAGAGGAGGTGCTGCAATTTGCCGAAAATCTGTAGCAGTCACCGGTTTGTTTCTGTCGCCGAGCGGGAACTGCTCGATCGCGCGCTCTTTTCCAAGGTGTTGCTATCGAGCAGAGCTGCGATGCAAACATTTGACGTGCGTCAGCATTTGTCTCTCAAGCGAGCCATCAGCGCTACGGTGGCAAGAAACGCCGGCATCACTTCACCCTGACGGAACGTGAAGCCAATTTGTCAACATTAGCGTCACGTCGCGATGAGCGTTTACTCACTGTGCCGAAACTTTGGGTGTTCCGAGCTCGGAGCCACTTCTTGAATCCCCCTACTCCTTGAAAGGATTCGCATCGATTCTTAACAACTGATTGTGAGCAATACGCAAATCGCCTAAGGAACCCAATCGAAGGTCAATCTTCAGGATGATCTTGGGTGAGATCGGTCGCCGGCGTCGGAATTCGCGAAGTTCTCCATGCTAAGTGAGTGACTGACTGACCGGCCGGCCGGCCGGTCCATCGGTCGAACGTCCAATTCACCGGTCCGCCGCTCGCGTTTCATGGTACACGGAGCACTTAACATTCTCACATGAATTCCGAACATGCCGAACAAGACGAGCCCGCCACGTATAACCTAGCTTCAGACGTGTTCGGCTCGTGTTCTCATTTTTCTTCTGTGAACTAGACAGGACAGAGTTGTGGTGGACGCTGAACAAAAAATAAATATTATCATATCGCATTGAAATGCGCCTGCTGAGCGACCGAATGCGATACCAAACGACGAGATGATCGGAATGGACATTGATTCGTCCATCCATCCATCTATTCATGCAGTCGAATGGCTTTTAAGAGCTCCGAACCGTCGGACAATCGCTTTGGGTGGTGGTGGCTTTGGTGGTGTTGGTCAATTGAACGAGGATATTTTTTTCCTCCGGGTGGTCTTGAGATCGTTTGGTTCTATCTTCCGATTCTATTGAAAGCTTGCAATTCAAGCAACCGCTCATTCCAGATCTGTAATTTGTTTGTGTAAGAACCGAGTGCAAAACTTTCAAGCTTTCCAAAGAATGCTTGCTAATGCAATACCTGGACCGCTCATCGACTTCGTGGGCTACTCCAATCGAAGAATGCGATTCCGGGTCGCGGGATCCTCCCGCGTTCCTCCTGTGCTTCCTCTCCCTGCGGAAGATGAAGAAGCGTACTCCGCGGTTCAATAGCCTCGATACTCGAGCTCACTAGCAAAGCGCGAACAAGAGATCTGATGTTGGTTCGGAACAAAACAAATGGGCGATTTCGAGGAAACTTCAAACGAATACAGCTGGACATCAACGACTGAAAACAAGTGAGTTCTTTCGAGAGAGCGAGCCCACGAGCCGAGCGTCGTCTGACACACGAATCTGTTCTCAGCCAGAGTCGTTAATGATCCGTATGAGGAAGTCTGGACGATTTCCAAGTGAGACTTCAACGCCGCACTCATCACTCAACTCGGCTTGGTCCGGGCCCGCTTGGTGCAGACTGGGCACGCTACTCGCAACAGAGATCGACGACAACGACGAGGACGACCGCGGTGGCGACGACGACGACGATGGTGGTCAACGAAGCCAAGAGACCCTCTCGTCAAGTGGTCAGGACCGACCTACACAGTATCGCCCTCTTGTCTGAGCTCGTTGTCTTGGAACGTTGTTCTACGCAACAAAACTGCCCTCAAAAGCGCTACAATGTGCACTCGATTCACCATCCGGTCCATCGATGTTTGATTGGGCATCCGGATTTGGGAAGGTCGGAGTTTCAAATACGCGTCAAATCTTCACCAACTCGCGGGGAAAAAAGAAAATCGCATTCTAGAGGTCGGATGAGATGCCTCTGCTGCTATCGATCGAGTAATCAGCGAGGTCCTTGTGAAGGCAGGCAGGCTATGTTGCTGGTGTTCAAGTCGGACTCTAGTCCATTTGCCTTGTTTGGCTCTTTTGGCGAGGTGACAGATCGTGACTCCAAACAAATAAAGATCGTCGATAACGGTGACCCTTACAATCAAAGGCCATATGGGGCTCGCACAAAAATCCCAGCCTTAGACTGTGTATGCAGCGAAAGAGTCCAGTCTGGCTGCTCGGATCGCTGACTGACTAGCAGCGTTATCTGATCCTCGAATGGATCGAGAGAAAAAGAGATTCAGAACCCTCGAAAGAAGGCGCTAAGGCACGCGGTGTGAAGTTTCCTCGAAATTAGCTCGGTATTGTTGAACGTATACTACTAGCCCGACTCTGTCTGAAGGCGCTAGTCGTGAGGTTAGGCGAGCCGAGTCGAGTCGAGGTTTTCGAGTGAAGCCTTCGACAACAGCGATGTCGCACATTAACACGAGGCGATGGGGAGGAAAAAATAAACGGACAAAACGAGGCTGATGCTAACGAATGAACTGACTGAGGGCAACACTAACAACTATCACGCCGAGTGCCCCACTTGGATGAGTTGCATCAATCAATGCTAACGCGATTCGTTCTGGAGGATCGGATCAGCCTTACGGTGATTCGCAAAACGCTTTCAACTCAATCACAACTTCACGGTGGCTTCCATTTACGTTCGATGTATGCATTTCTTTCCCGTAGGGATAACGCACCTATTTTCCAGATTAGGACTAATCCGAACGCATCGAAGGCTTTCACGATGAATTGAGTTTGAATTGGACAGCGAAAGGAAAAAATCGAAATCATGCGATGCGAAATAAGGCGGGATGAGGCTCAAACGAAGAACAGTCTCGTTTGGTGCAATCCCACTCTTCCCGCCGTCATGAGGTCCAACAACAGTCTTCTGGGTGGCGTCGACGGCGATGAAATTTTTGACATGACGGAATCAGTATAGGTTTATCGTCTTGATGCGCCGGGAAGTTCGCTCTGTCGAACCGATGCTTGCGATCCTCGGCTGTCCCGGGAACATGAAGCAGTGCGCGAAGGGCCCTGGGAATCCTCCTTTATAATGTGTGCCTCCCTGCTACTCCTCCAGGATGCGGCACCGATGAGGACCGAGGAGTCCGAATAACCGAGCCAATATTCCAGCAGGACTCGTTTGGTCCAACTCTGCAGAGTGAGAAGTTCAGATGCACACGACGGAATCGGATGAAGACTGTGAACGCATTATCATTTCATCACATGGAGAATGAGCGACTGCTAGCGCCATCTAGAAGCGGTCTGCGTCAACAGCGAAGTGTCGGCGCTTTAGAGCCGCTAAGTCGAATTCGCGAAACACGGTAGCTGCTCGTTTTTCCGCGCCCGCCGACGGGGTTGACACAGTCGGAATCTAGTCCTGTGGATGGACGCTTTACTGACTGCCTATCTGCCTGCCTGCCGTCGGACCGCCTGACTGCCTCCAAGTGGCTGACTGACTGACTGACTGCTCATACGTTGGCGTTGTCATCGTTGTCTGATCCGGGCTGATCGTGTTTGCATACAACACCCAAGTCTTGAGGAAAGCGAGCGACGACGACTACGCCGACCAGAAGGCTGGTCGTCGTCGTCGGAGAATACAAAAGAGACTCACTTTCTGGTCTCATCTCTCCCTCCCTCTTCCGAAGTGATCTCGCTCGAAGTGACTTATCTAAGAAACCATCGCGCCTCCACTCCGAGCGAGAGGGGACCACCTCGGCAGAAGGCATTGTTGCGCATAAAAGGACTACCATGCTCGCTCGCTCGCCAGTCAGTCAGTCAGTCAGCCACAATGGAAAGCCGACTAGTCGTGTTGATTCTAACACTTGATAGCTTCGTTCTCGATTGCTGTGTTTGGAGATTCTGTAGAGCAAGACAGGAGAAGAAAAATCAAGGGAACTCCGAAGGGGAAAGGGGGCAGAAGAGAGCGCTGAAGAATCTGTTTGCGGAGATCATCATCTCAGGACAATGCGGCGCGAAATGACCTCAACGACCGATGCCGGGATGAAGGAAGCGATAGCGAGACGTTGCTGTCGTCGTCCTCGTTGCCGCCTTCGTTGAGATATATGCGTGATCTAGTAACGAACTGAGAAACCGTCAGCGAACAGTTCTGATTGACCATCCAAGACCAGGGACTCCGCCAGTGCTCGGCGCCATGAACCGCGGGACGTCTTCAACAAGTTACGGCTTCCCTGTTGCCTTCCTATGTTAACATATTAATAGCTCTTGACTTCGGTCTTGTGATCCCGCTGCTGTTAAACAAGTGCTTCCATTTTTTTCGGGTCTTCGAATCGAGCAGAGTTCACTGGACTTGTCGAAGTCCTCGTCGTCGTCGTCGATGTCGAAGTCAATGTTGTCGCTGTTAGTCCTCGTGGTTGTTGTTGTGGTGGCGGCGGCGGCGGTGGTGGTGATCGGTGACATTGATTGAATCAGGACCCCCGTGGGGACACTTATATGCCCACTGGCCAGAGCAGCGAGCGTTCTGCAGAAAGGCGAACACAACGGCGACAGCAGCGGCGATCGCTTGCCGTGTCATCGGACGACCAGATCTCTATTGAGCTAGAACGAAGCCTCCAACAAACAAACCAACGTGTAGACACACAGAGACATGGACGATTGGTCTTTCAGACGCACGGACAAACGGTCGGTCGGTGGACCGGACGGACAGATTCGTTGTCGATGACTTTCCTGCTCGCTGCGTCTTTCGCTGCCGGTTGTTCAGGTTGCGCGGCGGTCGTCGTTGCTGATTCGCGATAGTTGCTGTCAAGCATGTAAAAAACTGCCTCTAAAAAAGTCAGCAAACTTCTCGAATGTCCACCGACTTGTTAACGAACTCGTTGTCCGAAGGCGGGAGAGAAGGTGGACGATCAGCATCCGGTAGCAGAGCACAAACTTCTGCAAAACAAGTCAAGTCGCAGGTTTTGATGAGTGGCATCAGCGGGAGCAAGCATGAACATCTCTTTTGTCGTGCTCTACGCGAAGAAGTCAGACACATGATCACCAGCAGCGGTAGCATAAACAATGACGGGAAGATGCACAAGGAGAGCGCACAAGGCAAGCGCCTAATGCATTTTTGGCAGAAGCTGGTCAGAAGATCGAAAGCGTATTGAAGACGCGGCTCTCGCTCGATCTTTCTCCGGTGGTCGCTTCAGCTATTTGAGCGAGTTGTATCGCAGCTCGCGAGTCTTCCTGTCGTAAGTCTTCAACAAACGGACGGGTGAACTTCAGACAAAAATCAGGAGCACGCGCCCGGTTGCTTGCGTGCCTTTGTCTCAGCGTCCGTTTGTCCGTCCATCACTCACTCAGTCGCTTGCTCAGTCAATCTGTTCCTTGAAAGTAGGAATGTCCGTTGATCAAACATCGGGAGATGAGATCTCCATGCTATGGACAACCGAAGCCACGCGACCGCCAAATCAAGGCAACGGTTTTGTCGGCACTGGTCTTTCGAGATCGTCGCAACTGAGTTCGATATCTTCCGCTGCGAACACGCGGATGATTTCGAGGACGGGATCATTTGGATATGAGGAACAAAATTATCTGTTCGGAGCCGTTCGGTAGCTCAGAAATCAGCATCGTGGGGAGACCCTGCTCCGCAAAACAGATTCCTGACTCCGGAGCAGACAAATCGAGTCAGATTTGTGTTTCAGATTTACACTCTGATCGCGTTGAGCAGAAGGGAGCTGATGGCCCCGGCTGAGAGATCTCTTCTCGCGATGACTACTGGGCCAGGGTAGTGGGTCACTTTGTTTTATATCACCAGAGGAGATTGAAACAAGAAAAATAAGCGAAGCCGCCGTAAGCAGTCGAGCAAGCAGATCGACAGAAATCGTGATGTCTCAAGCAGTTCAGCACGGCAGGGGATGGCGGAAAATAAACGAATTTTCAGAATGGAGAAAACCCGCCAAGAACAAGAAAACAGAGAGGAAAGAAACACCAGAAGACCGAGTTGAAACAACGGTGCTGCTTACGAAGAGTGTCAGTAGCATTGTGTGAAACGCACGGTTCTTCGGCACCGATGGATAATTCACCCGCTCAACGAGCAATGCGCTGTATAATCGGTAGCGTTTCGAGTCACATCAAATCAGCGGGCATGTGGATGACCATTCAGGCTACGTACATGAGTGGCGTTTTCATCTCCATTGATTTCCACGGCCACGATCCGATTTCGTCGGATGGCCTCGATTGTGACGACGAATACTTGAAATTCAAATCTCGGAATTGGAATCTGATCGATGATGAAAATGCGTTTGCGAACACGTCAGGCATCTATTCGGGGACACCACAGGACCTCGTGTGCTACACCCCATCATCTACACCAAGATGAACGTGCGAACAAATGCCCATTCGGGATCCCCGGGACGGCCGTTGATCCTGGGGTTGAAGGTGTAGAACAACATTTTCTCAAGTTCGAGCGCGTACAGAGGCTCAAGTCAGAGTGTCCATTGACGGTGTTTGTAGCGTGGCATGTACTTCATGGTCACACCGTTCGAGGAAATAACGAATGCATGCATACGATACTGGAGAGGAATACTTCGTTCCTTGAATTACGCCTCTTTGTCTACGTGTACATAATAATACCTGCTCTGCGAGGGAATCCGCTCGCACACCGATCAAGCGAGCGACAGGTCCAGGCTACAGGAATGTCGTAAAAAACGTAAAAAATCAAGAGATACTCATACGAAGGTGTTCGGAGCGTTCGCTGTTGCAGCCGTGGTCGTCATTGAAGACGCATCCGAGCCGAATAAGAAGAACAGAAGCCTTTGTGCCCCAGTCAGAAATTCAGACAGTTCCGCTTTTCCCACGGACCTTCTTTTTGTTTGGACTCAATGAAATATCGGAACGTCATTGAGAGCTACCGTGATGGATCTTCGTGTGAAGATCGCTCGCTCATTTGCTTGAAGACCGAAGATCGCCCTCGTTCATGCCTTCAACACGAAGTCGGTCGCGGTAGCCACTGGCGACCACTGGTTTTCTGCTTCGTCTAACTTTGAATTCAAGTCACCTCGTTTCATTCAATCTCACGCCTGCCAGGATCTCGCGGGTCAGCTGGAACCGAAGATCTTCGATCCCTTGGTTCTCGAGCCCTTCCTTTTCTCGCTTTATTTCTGAAGATTGTTGTGCTACGTACACACAGGGGAAGCTTGAGGTGTACGGGTCGAGTGAGGCGGAAGAAAATTTTGAAAATTCTCATTGCCGACGACAGATGTGGTCCTCGTGCGTGCCAATCTACCATTCACGTGGACGTAGCAGGCCAACAGCTAGCTAGTCCGATGGCCGACCGGCCGGCGAGCGAACAAAACGCCACGCTACGCTGAAGGGATATCAATTTAGGTAGCGTGACAAAACTGTGGACAGGAACCGCTGATCTGCCGCCGCTGTTGCTGTTGAGTCTCTGGTCATTTTCAAAATTTGTCAGTTGTGGAGCGAGATAACTCTGGCACGACAACGAAGAGGACGTACAGCATGAACCACTTTCCGGTTCATGACCAGATGGTGCTAGGGCAAGCAAGCGAATATCTGACTTTGATTAAAACGTTTTCCGTTGATTTCTTCATCAAAACTCCGACGAAGTGTTAGGAGTGGCTTCCGTTTGAGCAGCTTTGCGAACAAGGGAAAAACGCTTCGTTGACGGAACAGAACCTAAATCGTGCCCTCACATCACAGGAGAGCAGCGTGAGGTCAGCTTGTGATCATCGTCTTCGGTCGTGGTTCCCGCAGAGGAACATCGGATGGCTGAGAGGGTGAACGGGGGCGGAACGAAGAACGCGAGGACTCTGAGGCAAGGAAGGGCAAATTCAATTAGAGTTGTAGTCGACATTTAGACATCTGCGCAGGGACACCGAAGGGGTGATCTAGAGAACACAACAACCGCCACCACAGCCACCAACACAAGCGAACGGAAGACTAGCTGACTGAGTTAGTGAAAGAACAACCTGCGAGTAGCCCACGAGTAGATCTGGCAAATGGGCGACCAGGCCTACCGGCCAACCAGTAGGCAGGCGAACAAGCGGTGAACAAGCATTTCAAAAGACAGCCGGCGCGAGGGAGAATGCGTCCGCATACATCTCTGTGGGGAATAAACAAATTGGATATTACCTCCGAGGAGCGAGCTAAACTCCTCTTTTCGGAACAACTCTCCACGACGACACCACCACAACAACACAGCGCAGTGCGACACAACAACAACAACGACAACAACTACTACTCGCTCCACAACAATCACACAGACGAGAGCAATGACAAACTCCCGTAAATAATAACAGTTACAACTTCGGTCGACGACTCTCCGAGGGTGCCGGGCTGGCTGGCTGGGTGAATTTTGAATCCGACGACTTTGTTCTCCAACTTATTGCCATCATTGTGGGGATGATGATGATGACGACGAAGAGGACGACGAAAACGGCGATCAGCCTTCTAATCGCGCTCCATTCCGAATTCTATGCTGTCTAAAACGAGCGCTTTCCTTGCTTCATTACCTACGTTCTATCAAAGTTTCGTAGGTTTTCATCGAAAAGTGGCGTTGACCAGGAATGATAATCAACAAGAACACCTACTGCTTGGGCTGAATCGGGGTTTTTGAGCGCTCATTCCATGTTTTATAATTTTGTTCTTTCGGTGTCCTCTGATTCATTCGGTCGCGCGCTCTCGCTACGCTCGGCTGAATCGGCGACAAACAAACGATCCGAGGAACATGTGTGGCCGCCCAAGTCTCTTGAGTAACGCTCTCTGTTTGTAAGGCTGTCTTTTCCCATTGCTTTTGCTTTCGGTCTCAGTCAGTCAGATGGATATCTGAAATGCCCGCTCCGCTGGCTGGATATCGAGTTTGTTGGCGAATGGTAGCAGAAGCACAGCTCGGGTCCTCGGTTGGTGTTGCTGCTACCACTGCTACTCCTCTTACCATTCCGGAGATGATCCTGCAACGTGTCCTACCCACACTCGTTTAAAAGAGCACTTGGTTTGTTTAAACGTGAAGCAGCAGCAGCAGCAGTGGCACATGGTTTTCCGTCCCATACCCCTGTTCGGCCTCTCCCCCAGTCCTGCACTTTGCCCCCGCCTGTGCTCGCTATGAAAGCTCGACCACCGAGTCGGACGACGACGACGACCTATTCCCTGCCCCCGCGTGCTCTCCAAACGCTCCGAGTCCTCCGACGACCCCGTGGGCCCCTGAGACCCGAAAACTCCCGAGAACCCCGAAGACCCCCGATTCCCCAAAAACCTCGGGGCGCCGGAGATACCGAGCGCCTGTGGTCAGAAACAGCCAAGAAACATCATTTGGGAAATGCCTGTCGCGGCCACTCGGGCAAGCGGGGCGCGGGCAAATTTGATTTTTCAAAGAAGCATCCCGTCCGCTGCCCCCTCCCCGTGGTCCTCGACCACTGATTCGAGGCAAACGGATGCGCTGACCACCGAGGCCTCTGGTCGAACGGCACCTTCGAGGACGCCGGAAGTTGCTCCGAACAGGTCTGGGTCATGCCTCGCTGGAAACTTTTGGAAGCCGGAAGATTTAACGAGTTACACTCCGAAGGAACAGGTAGAGGATTCCGACATCCTTATTCGATTCAAAGAGACAGAGGAATACTTGGACGAGAATCTGTATTTGAATCAGCAGGTCGTATTGAAGCCCTCGGTTGAGATCTACGTCCGGGTGTCGAGGCTCGCCGATTTATCCTGTTTGATATTATTGGTTTGGCCCCAACGGTTGGCTGGCTGCTTGGCCCGATCGGAACGGAGAACAGATTTGGTCCAAATGTTTAAAATAGCCGACGTGACATCTTGTCCTGAGTGCATCATCTGCCCCATATCCATCCCGATCACTCTCCTCGTCTCTCTTCATTTTGATCTCGCATCTCTACTGTCGTCCGCTCGAATATGTACACTAACGCAACGTCCGGGGCACGTCTCAAACCGGGGGAGACGTTGTATCCATGATCCAGCTCGAACTTTTTCTGAAAAAAAGGACCTCCTCTTCATCTCGTGGAGTGATTTCTGTTTTTTCCTGTTCGATATCTCCAACAAATTGAGCTGGATGGATTCAATTCAGGTCTGGTCAGGGCGATGCGTATGACGACGTAGAGGCGGTTCGAAGCAGAAACGTGAGGATTCCTCGGAACAGGACTTCTCGGTAAGGGCGAGGATTCTAGATGTTGAGTTCGATTATGACTGCATTGTGACCCGAATTCGACGACAACGAGTCTCTCGAGCGTTAAATAAGAAATCGCCCACTCAGTTGCACAATGAATGAATGGAACCATTTGCATACATGCTCAGGCAGCTGAATAGAGGAACGGGCCGGCACTTATTACCCACACACACACACCCTTAAATACAACACCTGTCTGCCGCCGATTGCCGCGCATTCGAGATCGAGTGAAAGGTCGGCGCCAAGAGGAGGATCATAGCTTCCACCATTCGTAGTAGCAGCACCAGCCGCGAAAACACCGCCAGGAGCCTAAGGATCGCGGGGAAGTTGTTTCGAGTCGAGAATGGTGCCTGCCGATTAGCCAACCACTCCGCCAACGAAGCGAGCGAGCGTGATTTAGCTTTAATGACCATAGAGGACTCGACTCGGTTATGGATGCTCCGATAGAGGTGATTTGAATCAGAGCCATATATATCATTGTCGATGATTTGCATGAAGCCCGAAGGTATATACGGCTCTATGTGAGTTCATTCGTTGGACGAATCGTTCAATCACGAGGGTAACACATTCGGACTGAATCTCTGTCTGGTGAACTCGGCTTAAACAGGATTGGTTTGCCGTCCCATATGCCATATCGGGCTAACGTTGGTCAGCTAACCTCGAAGCTCGATCATTCAGCGACGGGAACTTATTATGTTGTCGAGGGTCGTAACCAGAGGCTGGCAAGATTCTCCTTGAACATTGTCTTCAACCACTCTGCAAGTATTTCCGCAGCGCGGATCCCACGAGGCTCTCGTGATTACGGGCATTTTGTTCCTTCCATCCACAGCATATGATACAGCGGGTGTCATGAGCTGGCTTAATCGAACATCAGTCGGAACGAATCGCTGACTCGAAAGATGTTGCTCGTCGGCCCGCTCCTCCGCCGAGACAATGAACATGCTACGAGACCGTGGCAATCTTTTGTAGGCAGAACAGTTATCCTGTCCAAGCAAGCGAGCGAGTGAGTGAGTGAGTGAGTGAGCGCGGAATCACCGAGAGGAAACCGAGAGCCAGCGATCTGTTTCACGAGTGGCTTAAAACACAAGCGGAGTTGTACGGGCTTCTCTCGTCGGCTGGAAGGGCGGGCGAGTGGGCTAGGCTTGGTGTAAAGTAAGTTCCCGCTTCGTCAAGTCAAGCCGGGAACAGGGTACAATCCATGGGGACGCAGGAGCAAAAGCAGCAGTAGCGAGAGGAGTGTGAAGCCGGCTGTGAAATTGGACAACGAAGAACGACATCGCTCCGAGGGTGTCAGAGGACACGGAACTAGGACACCGACACGATAAAGACGACCAGACGACATCACAGACAACGACACTCAAGTTTCTCGGTTGTCACCCGCGGACGAGCAAGTGAACTGGCGGCTCGAGAGCCAGTGGAAGCGGCTTCCAATAATTTCGACACTTTGCCACGTTCTCGGGAACTCTGCCGGAAGCAATCACCACGTGGCGGAACATCCAACGCCCGATTCTAGGGGAAAAACCGGTGTTGACACTCGTGACTTTGTTTTATCACGATTCCGGGAGAATGGTGGGGATTCCTGGAAAAATTCGGAATTCCCTGGAATGATGTGTGGGTGAAAGGAGGTCGTGTTTCGTTCACTACCGAGCACTGAATATCTTCTGTTCTTTGTTTCCCATAGACAGCGTGGAGAAGCGGAGAGTTGTCCTTTTTCGGCGATTTGCTAGCGAGACTTGATTTGCGATTCGTTTCGGCGCCGAGCTGCCGCGGCAGCAGCTTGTCATAACTTTATGAGATATGAGCTTCCCGCGTCAACTCGCGTGGGAGTCGCTCAGTGCAGAGCGTGCACAATTGCGCTGTTGTCGTAATCGACTCATCGAGATAAATAACCATTAAATCAGGTCGAGAGAGCGGGCCGAAAAATGCAGTCCCAGTGCGAGCGTGCGAAAGCGCTCAGCGATCATCTGAATCCCTCGTGATCAGCACGAATATGTCTCCTGAAAGTTCGATAACTTGAGTCTATCAACAATCGTCAATGCGGGGAAGTTTCGATCCTGAACGGAGAGATCGTTCAAACCCGCACCGTGTTCTTCCAGATTGCTCAACTCTCAAACCTCGGTACAGCTTTCCAGCTGAGGTTTGCTGAACGGTGGTCGTGGTCGACTGGATGAAAATGTCATCTGGATCCGTGATGTTGATTGCTCCGTGGAGAAGGCTTGCCGATGCACGAGTTGGTGGCTGTTTGCATGTATGCATACATACATACATATATACGCGACTCCTCGCATGTATGTCTATGGACGCCGAGTTCGCAGGCAGGGGACACCGCAAGCAAACAGGCAGGCAGCGTTTTGCCCTGATCTAGCCCGGCCTAATTGATAAACACACATACACACACGGTCGCATACCGAGATGTGAGTATGCTGTGGGCCCATGCTAAACCCCCGTCATCCCCTCGCAACTTGCTCCTCGTCCCAGCTGACTCTATGGGGAGTCAGCTGTGTGAAATATTCACAGGATAAACAAGCGAGTGACGGCGGCGGCGGCAGCAGCAGCAGTGGCGGAGTGATTGAATCGAGTCCACCTTCTCTGTTCCGACACTCAGTCTATCCCAACTGCCGCTTACCGAGCGAGCTCCAACCACACGGTACCACCACCAGCACCTGCGCAACTTCTTGCGGAACCTAAGAGGGATAAGCGAGAGCAAAGAAACGAGGACCAAGCTAATTACAACGACATCGCAATTACGACCGGAGAGAAGCCCGGGAATAGCTGACAACAATAGCAACAACAGCAGTCTTGGCAGCAGCAGCAGCAACAACAACAACAATTACAACAACAACGACAGCAACAACAACAACAGGAGCGGCGTCGACGACACCGGGAAAGCGAGAAAGGGTTGGAACCCTAAGCGAACCGCGGTGTAACGGAGGAGCAAAAACAAGGACAGCCATTCCAGTCGGGATCATTGAGCAAATGGCGGAACTGAATATTGGCGACGCACATGTGTCTCACTGCCGTGCTCCATTGATTCTTGATCGAACGGTGTACCATATGCTGCGCACCGTCAACAACGGTGACGTGTACTTTAGGTTCCGGACAGGGTGGTCCCAAGTGTGACCAGCACGTGACTTGCAGAGCAACGGCCGGGTACACCAGAGTTTATGTTGGCGTCATGTTCCATAACTTTTCGCAAAAAATATAAATCTAATGGAAGGCTCTCCTGAAGCCTACTGGACCCTATTAGGACATTAGGTCAAGAGCTGGGTGAAGAGTCTATATTTCAGCGTGATCAGTATGCCATCCACCGACTGTCTCTCTCACTCTTATCTCGCCGTATGCTGTCGGGCCTTGTTGGCCACTAACAAACTAGGTTGGCATTGCCCTGCCCGTCAGGCTCGAGAGCAATTAGTCTGCGAGAGCCCCTTCACACGGATAGGGGACTCGATGGCGGGGAGACGGGTTCCCACTTCCAGGCCTACCGTTTCCGCCAACTACAATACCCTGCCACTTACGCAGTCCCCCCACCCTCTGCCGTCTCTAGGTATCTTCAATCGAGCAAGCAAGGAGAGGACGATCCAGCAAATGAATCCTTCTCCTCCTCCTACTCCACCTCCTGCGACACAGACGAGCAATCCAGCCAGTCGAATGCGTGAGCACCGATTGCTTAAGCACCGATTGCTCACTCGATGCCGCATTCTAGCCTGGATCCAGCTTGGCAAGCCACCTTGCCACCTGACTGAACGCAAGTCTGTGATCCAGGTGATCGCGGAGGGAGGCTGACGAGCTCGGCCGTATGCTCCATCGGCTACTCGGTCTCTCGCCAACACCGAGGATCGCTTGGATACGCAGGCTGGAAATTGGTCTACTAGCTGAATCTATTCCTGTGAGCCAGTGTATCATTGTGGCGGCCGCCGGCGTGCGGCTTAGGCTTCCGCCGACCTGTCCTATCGGGCGGTCGCAAACATGCATCCATGTGTTTCTCTGCCCTCTGGTTGGTTTGGTTTCTGTCCGCCCGGCGGCGTTCGTTGGTTCGAATGGTAGTTCGATAACTCGCACATAACTCGTTATAGTGTCACTAATGTTCCGCTCACGTAACGTTCGAACAGAACATACGTAGCTACCGTATCCACTGTTCGATTTGATTGATTGTGGACGTCAACGGCTGCTCGAACCACGCTTACAAGTCCCGTTCGAAAGGTTAGGGGCGAACGCTTGACTGCGGGACGGTTGCATGACAATTCAACTGGTTCCGAGGGAAAATTCCTTTGAATAGTATTTCCGAGACCTAAAGGTATTAGCTGAGGGTATGCTCTCACTCCCGGCAGACGCTGTGGTGTTTTGTTCCCATTCAAGTATCGGCGTGTTACGCGGTGAAGGACTCACAACAGGCCGTTACCAGTTTTGTTGCCGGTACGAGTGGAGGTAGCAACGTGAAAGCGGCTTCCGCGGAAACACGTTGTTGAACACAGCGGGAACTCAGCGATAATCGCGCTGGGGCCAGTTAGCAGGCCATAGCCTCCTATTTTGGTCGGATGATGCGTTTTGGCAGTCAGCGACCGAACTGGCCAACAGGCTAACTCAGTGGTCAGCCTGGATAGCGGGGTTCTTTCAGCTCTGCTGGATGAACAACAGCGTGGAGCTCGTTCGTTCGTTCGTTCGCCCATTCTCATTGGTATTCGCCTGTATGCAGCAACGAGGTATGCATGCATGCAGTCACTCACTCACTCAGCCAAGCAAACTAGACAACTAGGAGCTAGACGCCTTGGACAGATAAAAATCCTAGGAGTGAAGTTGCTCGTCCGGCGAGTGGGCTGGCGAACGAGAGCCGAATAGCTATTTGGTATTCCAGTGCTGATTTGAATGACTGGGAGAAGTGAAGCATTCATTTTGTGCGAGCTTAACGCTAGCTGGAATCGTCGGCTCGCTGCCGGGCGAAATGAGCGCAAACCTGACAATTACCCTGATTAAGGCTGCGCCACTCCGCGCGGATTCCCGACGCGGGAGTGATTGAGCCCGGCGTTCGAACACGGCCGAACATCGAACACACGCATCGAATCGGTAGTGGGCGTCCTCGTGTTCGTGGGAAATTCAGAGCACAAACGATACGTAATGGTTTGAAGGGAGGCATGCTGAAATTTTTCAAATTGGCGACGCGAGAAGTTTCGAGAAGTGAAAAACCTTCTTCTGCATTTTGACCCGCCTCAGAAGCTTACCCTGGAATTGAGGGTTCCTTGTCAAGATCCGCGAGACTCGGGCAGGGTTCCAGGAGTCATGAAGTAGAGCAGAAATATCGGAGTAGAGGCAAGGGTAAGGCACGAGAGGGGGGACAATGGGGGACAATGCAGAAAAAAAAAGAAAATATTGAGAGAGAACCATGTTGTTGAGGCCTCAGAAACTACCAGTACGTGAAAGGAGCGAACGGGAAGAAGATGAAATGGCCGAAGAAGAAGCAGCCGCAACGGTAGCAGCTGTTCTTGCACCCAGCGTTGCAGCGGCTGCTGCAGTTGCCCAGGCACCTGCTCTCACTATTTCCCGATCACCTTATCGCTCTGTTCCGCTAAAGGTCGTCTTGATTTCCTTCCCCGTCGTCTTTCGAGAACGGAAAAGCATTAGTTCTCAACTTTCGAAGGTTTCTTCACCGGCGCAAGCGCGATAACACTTCCAGAGAAGGGTGAGAGAACACATCAAGCCAGCAAGTGTAACGCAGAATCAGCGTTCCTTGCCGATCACCTTTCCGTTCTTCTCGTTGAAAACGACGGAACAGGGAGACGGGAGAAGAGAAAGAAAGTTCTTGTCTGCCTGTTCGCCCGGATTCTTCGCTGTTCGCCTCCGCTGCTGGTGGAAACAGAGGCAGATCGAGCCCTTTCGTCGTCCAAGACTTCCTCCAATGAACCCCGACGAGTTCTTCGTCAAGGTGTTCAGGTCCTTCGAGATGATTGCTTTGTCAAGCGCTCGAAATTTACAGCTGACGACTGAACGCGGACGCCATGGGCGGAAGTCGGATACGGTGGTGAAGATTGGATGCATCATAGTTGCGCGCAAGGAAGCTGAAGCCTGTTCGTACAACCTTCTTTTTCTTCCTCTCGACACAGAGACCGAACTGTCGATTTGTTAGAGTGAGAGAAATTGCTTGGAAATTGAACTCCTGCTCTGCTTTTGTTCTCCTGCTCGGGTGTGGGTTCTATATCCTGACCTCCTGTCCTGTTGTGAGCTGGTAGCCAGCCGCCTTGTCAAGCTGATAGCGATAGTATCGTTTGTCGTTACTGTGCACGGTCCAATCCCGTGTCCCGCCCAGCTGTCCGATGTCATCAATGAAGCAGGACAATGCTGATTATTTGAGTCGACTGCAAGACGCCAATGAGCAAGCTACGCAGAAGCGAATCCTATCTGTGATTCGGTTAGATTCGCAGAACTCCTCACTGCTCCACTCCTGTTTGCAGTTCATCGCCCCTCCGTCAGGCGGAACGTTACCGGGAGGAAAGTTCTCGAAAGTTCGCAAAATCTCAGGGAAAACTCAAGACTTTCCCCAGCCCTACGAGTCGGTGTTTCGACACGAAGGAATGGATCGGACGATGATTTTGAACAAACCACGAAATTCCTCGGCAAGAATAACAAGGACTAAGCCGAGCACTGCTAAAACTCCCGTTCAACATATGAGGTAGATCATGGGCCACAGCCCCGACACGGAGTTAGAGAATCCGCAAGAGGATCCAAACGCTTGGCAAGGTGTCGCCAATCCTGGAACAGTAAATCACCGTTGGTAGCAGCTATCCAAACATCATCTCCTCCGGACACATTGTTGCAGTTTTATAAACCTCCCCCCTGATTTCGCTCCGATCTCTCTCTCCTCATCTCTCCCGCTCTGTCATCGTTGGGTTCGGGGTTTCGTGGAGTGAGGCTGAAGCCCATCGTTTAAAAGACAAGCAGCTTATTGAAATACAGGCCGCTGTCGTGGTTGACTCTGTATGCTCTGTGTGGCTTCACTCACTCACTCACTCACTCACTCACGGAGCCGCTGGGATGTGAGACAGCTTGTAGCTTGCCATTTAGCTCAACCTATCCATCCCCTACCTCCCCTGCCCTCCGTTCGGCGGTGGACTTATCAATTATCCTAATCCAACAACGATGCACTTGTGGTCTCACCTGTGGCCGCTGTTGCCGCTGCTGCTGCTGCCAAATACTAGGTGATGTATCGTCTGGCTATGGCAGGTAGGTACATGGATGGCATTGCTGACGAAGTGACTAACTGACTGACTTATGGCCGCTTAGCTCGTCGATCGTGCTAACCATACTTCATGAGACAAGATGCGATTGCTGCTGACCAGCCAAAATGCTCATTTATACTCGAGCAACACGCCGGCCGTAGTTGAGGTGGGCATTCGGGCTATTCATCGTTCCCGACCCCGTGTCAGTTGCACGCGGAAAACGTTGACCCTGATATCCCGATAAACGGCCCGGAAACCGCCACCGCTCTATTTGTGGGCACGCGGTGGTTGATCAGCCGCGCATCAGCGTATCCTTGGCGTTCCACAGTCGGTTTTTTCAGCGGATCATGCCTCGAACCTGATCTGACGTGGGCCTTTCCCGAGGAATTCTCACTCGAGAACGCCGCCTCGTGTGAGCTCCGAGGTACGAAGAACTATTTTCTCGCAAATAAGGAACTATTTTCCCAAAAGTAAATAAATCCGAGTTTCTTAGAGCCCATCGAGGGTGCATGTACTGTCTATTATACATGGTGATTGTACCCATTTTGAATGTTGTTTGATGTTGTTGGATGGATCGACGTTCGGATTTCAGATAGATAGTTATCGCGGAAGGTGATATCGGCTCGCTCGGGATGTGGTGAACCTGGAACGCGTTCTTCAATGTATCAGAGGTCCACGGGCCACGGTCCGCTGTTCGGTCGTTGGATGAGGAATATCTGCTATTTTAGCTCAGCTGGCATGAACGACGAAGAAAGCAGAGAGCGAGACGTTGGAATCGTAGCTTTGGGAAAGCCTCGCCTAATAGAAGGTGGTCTTTCTCATAATTCTTTTCTCACCTCCTGTACGTCTTTCATCTCTGCTTGCTCAGCTACTCCGCTGCCGAGCGCTCGGTTGGTCGGAGTACGCTCCGCGATGCGATGTTGGTTCGTCTGTCCCGAGTGTCGCGTCCTCTTTTCTTCTTTCGTTCCTCTCTCAGATGCCCCCTCGAGGAGGAGCCGCATAATGCTATGTTCCCGGATCTCAGCAGTGTCATAGAGCAGTTAGAGTCGCCTTTTCAAATAACCCTCCTGGTCGAGCTGCTCGAGTGTTGCTTCATCCAAAAAAGGCGAGGATGTGGAAGTCTAGACGGAGGATTGCCCACTTGACCATTCCATCGTTATCGAAGTTCCTGGAGTTCTCGGGATTTCTCCCCGATTCCTCTGTTCATCGCCAAGTCGCGAGAGAGCGGCAGCGGCACGGCACTCCGACAAGGATCTCGGTCTGATTGGGAACTAGGTTATTGGCCCATCGCGAGACGCGTAGCGAAGATTGCGGAATTCGCTGATTCCGTTAATCATGAATCTGCTACTTCAAAAGCTCCCCTTAGTCTATACTGCAACACAACTCGGTCAAACAAATTCCTGAAAACAACGATGGGAGCCTGCTGTGGCAAAAAAGTTGGAGATTCCACAACACGAACCACCAGGCACAAGGGATCCGATATGAGTGGGCCACCACCAAAGCCGGTAGCGAAGCCGGCGCCGGGGCCTGCAAAACCGGCGCCGCAGGCTCAGCCGCCTCCGGTACAAGTGCGCCGCCGATATTTTCCGGACGAGGGGTATGGGACTGACGGGTCTAACTGAACGAAGAGTGAAATGTGAGCGTTGCCAGCCCCTTGGATTGGATTGCGATGAGACAATGCACCTACGATGGCAAAATTTGTGAATAAAAGTCGCCCTGGACCTGGAAACTTGTTATTCTTTCCACGGCGTATCGGTCAATTTAGACCGTTCTCCGCAGAGTCACGGAATTTTCAAAACGGCAGGGACTTCTTCCGGGATTCGATGAGTCGAGACGCGGGAACCTCAAGCTAGCGGGTCCTGAAAACACTCTCCTTTCTACTTGCCGGCCTGTCTGACAGGGTGATCGAGAGCTGTTCCACAGCAAGAGCGCGAGAAATCGTCGGGCGTCCTGAGCAAGAAGGAAATCGGCTGCTGCCGGGAAAGCCAGTGGAAAATAAGAAGCTCTGGTCGTTCTCCGTCGTCGGTTTCCTTTCCTCGCCCTAGCCAGCGACCGACCGGGCAGACGGGCGAGAACGAAAACGAAAGCAAAGCTGCTTGGGAGGGCGGCTGACGGGCAATAAGCACACTAATACTGCGACCAGCTGCGGTCTTTTCAGGAGAACACAACGAACAAGAGAAGGAGAACAGCGACGCTTTCCTCGTTGCGGGTCTCCCGTTTCCCTGAAGACTTGTTGAGGGCCACGCCTTCGCGA
Source organism: Neoseiulus californicus (assembly GCA_028455905.1). NCBI lineage: Eukaryota > Metazoa > Arthropoda > Arachnida > Mesostigmata > Phytoseiidae > Neoseiulus > Neoseiulus californicus. The sequence continues at coordinate 35,695,678 of JAMQGS010000001.1, read as the reverse complement.
GTCAGCTGGAGTACAGCGGACCATTACGACAGCGAATTCGACAAACGGCCCAAGAATCTCAAACCCAACGTTGTCGGCGACGCGACACGCCGTCCTCTCTGCTTGATCGGTGATGGAGACACCTTTCCTCAGAGATGAGGACTGCGACACGCAAAAGCCCATACGGACAGTTTCCCTCTACTGCGCTGCTACGGAAAAGCTAGAGGGACTGAGTGAACTAGAAAAATTGTATCCATCCGTAGAGATGGTCCTCTGGTCGAGAGGCCGGGTCACCGACCGTGTACTGTGTCTTGATACAGGCGCGACCAGTACTTTAGTATCACCCCGAGCAGTTTTCCTCCCATACATCACGCTAATGGCATAAGTTGTGGGACGGTCATTTCAAAAGACAGGAGTCCAGCTAGCGACCGATGGAAAGGACTCATTTATGTGCCCGGAGGGCATCCAAACCCTTCCCAGCGATGTCGTTCCTCGAGACAAAACTGAAATGAGGTTCTAATGGATCTCTAGGTGGGGCTCAATACTGTTTGACCCGGAGTCTCGTTGATGGTTTCTCCACGAGAAAGACTCGGGGAGCATCAATGATCAGGAAATCATGCAGAACTAGTTCCTTGCTGGTTTATTAGAATAGACTTGGTTGGTCTAGTGAGAAGTCATGCAGGATGGTGAAATTCTTGCCGAGACCCCCCGTCTCGGAGACTGGGAGTTCGCCACAAAGTGCTCCTGAAGAGACCAGATACCTCAACAGGTCGATTGACCATCCTGACGAGCAATCGGGTCTGAGCCACGTTTCGGTTGCAGTCTTGGCAACACAGAGTCTCGGCAGAGTTGGAGATCGCGCGCAAAAAAAATTCTCGTGAATAGGCAACCGGGGCGAGGTAAGCAAGCACTTGGAAGTCGCTTGGTGCTGTACGCGAATGATGGTTGTGCGCAAAAAGTGGAGAGATCTCATCGAGTGGCAAGAAAGCGAACGAGTGAGCCAGCCAGGTAATGAAGAAGGTTCCGCAAGTCGGGCAAGTCGTCTTAGTCAGTAACCCTTAGCGGAGCGGAGAAGCCATCTCACGAGTTGCTCCGCATTCATATTAATGGGCCGTTTTTATACTTCTTGCCTCAACGAACCGGTGAAGAAGCCAAGTAAGCAGACAGCCGAGCAGGCAGGCGGGCGGGCAAGTGAGTGAGCGAGCGAGCAACCTACAAACTGAGCATCCACCCACCCTAGTGCCAGGCTGGAGGCAGTCGTACCGCTTCAAGCAGATCTTCTCGCTAAGAACTAAGTTTGTGGAACCGTTGCCGAGCTGCTACGAGTGGAAGAGGCAATCCTCTACATTATGCGTCGTAAATACCTCGAACACACACTGACAGAAGGCTTTGCATAGCCACATAACCGAAATCGCTATAAATGCTGGAACGCTCGTGGTCTGAACGGCTGCGAGCTCCAACTCTCGGACCGTCGGATTTTCGGGCTCGATCTCTCGTACCTCGATTTCTTAACCTGCATCGTCAAGGCGGGAACCTCGATAACTGCACCCTGAGGCCTACTGAGAGTCTTCCGATCTTGAACTTGAAAAACTGATGACAGTCTAATGCAGAACGCTCCAGGTTCTACTTTAGTCGCCCAGGGATATCGGGCCTCGGCCACGTTTCCGCTCTTGTTGGTCTTTCCAAATCTAGGTATGCCTTGGCCTGTGAGATTTTCTCTCCAAGTCATTCAAGCTCGTGATGAGTCTTCCAAATCGCAATCAACATACTCTAGACACGATTGGCGGGATTTCAGATGCTTGAAGTATGTGGATCGATAAATGGAGGCGAGCGGTCGCTCTAATAGAAAACGCCTCCACAGTCGATCTCAGTCAAAGATTCGAAGGCAGGTCTAATGCACCGAGCTTCGGATGTCATGGATAACGGTGGTTAGATATTCATCCATTCATACGACAGGATAGCCTGCAATGTCTGATCGAATCATCTCCTCCTTCAAGATCCTTAATTACTGCATATTGGCCTCGCTAGCTGCCCGCTCGGCAATCTAACCGGTTGGTTTGTTCGACTGCGCTTTCATAGTATGTCCTCGCCGCTCTGCGCGGATCCCCGATCGTTCTCCTCCATCGAGGAACCAAGATCGAGCAAGCAAGCAAAGAGAAATATTCCAGATGAATACGCGTCATAGGATCGGAAGTGAGCGGGTGTCCTCAGAAGAAAATCTTGGAACGAAAGCGGAGTTGACACGCTCGAGGAGTTTGGGCTCCGATGTCCTCACCGAACTTGCTAAACTTTTGAACGAGTAGCCGCAACCTCCTCCGAAGGTAGGGAAATAGGAGGGCGTACTGGTGGTCAATTGGGTTCCTTCCGCCTCCTCAACCTTCATTAAGTCAAAAGAGTTCAAACGACCATCGGGAAGCCCGTTGCAATCCTAATTGCAGTCGAACACCTATCCTTGGCGTGCAACTCGCTATGCCATTCGCTTTCTACGTATAATCTGAATCGTTCCGCCTCGAGCGCCTTGATTACCAGACTCGAATCATCTCTGAAATATTTCCGATCTTTCGAGGACCACGACCCGCTTCCCTCTATTGCCGCTTTCCCAGCGATTTTCAATCGTGAGGTAGAAGTTGCAATTCCTGAAAATTATCCGGGCGCAGCTCTCCAGTTCGATGTTGGCGAAAATCTCGAAAAGAATACAAAGTCATTCCATGAGCCGGGCGAATTGCTGAATGTCCGCCTTGACGGATCACGTCATCATGGCTCTGGGTATTTGTTCATTTGTTCGTGGTGTGCTACTGTGTTGAGGTGTTCCATTATAGTCAGTTTAATAAGCACAGGCCGGGCCTCCGCTTGTGAAGTATGAGAGCCTTCGGGCACGATACACCGACGCAGATAAGGCCAGATAGAGTCTATATCGCGCCAGCGTGGCTCGCCGCTCCGAGCGTGTGGAGATTGAGCCATTAATATCCGAGACCGATCACTGCCGACTGCCGACCAACCAACCAACCAAGCAGCCGACCCCGAACACTTACACTGCGGGACCGACCGAGAGAGCAAGCATTCACGGATAAATAGGGTTAGAGCTTCGCCATTCATCGCTGCGGCGCGGCGCCACAAAGATCATGCATACTCCTGGTAATCGCTCACATCTGGCTCCTGCGTAAAGTGGCTGAATAAATTAGAGCTCGGCTCCGAAATCAAAGTCGCTAGGCCGTAATCGCGGCCCAAAATCTAAAGCCACTCTCGACCTCGAATATACCGTGCGGTAGTGAATGTTGCGCTACTCGTCGTGAACAGGTCTTTACGTCGGGAGTACGCGTGGAATCCATTCCGCGCGGGGTCGCTTTATCCTTTTGCAGAGGACGCTGTTCTTGCTGTTCACAACTGCAGGACAAGCAATTAGGTCGAAAGGCCGACGCGTACACTAAGGCGAGACAGGATTGAATGGACGAACGAAGAGAAGGACGGCGGACAAAGCGAGGAGTACTTTGTATTCTAGTCGAAGGTGAGCTCATGCCGACGGCCGAATGTTTTATTAATAAATTCCGTTGCTTTCGAGAATACTCACCGTCATATTGACGGATATTGATGACTACGCGACACATAGCTAGGTCGAGCACTAGGCCTTGTTCGATGTTAATTCCGAGAATTAATATGCACATGACGCAGTGTGCGGACAAATTGTCCACAATCCCTGCCTGCACAATCTGCGAAGTGCTAATTAATAATGGCCTAAGCTCGCTCTGATTATATCTTGGAGCGAGTCTCACGGCATCGTTCGCTCGTTCGCCCGCTCCGTTCCCCGATCAGCGTTCAAAGGTAGAACAAGTCTCAACTTTGTCAACGGCGGAGTGGCCGAGGACCTGGAGATGGTTAGATGGCACCGATCAAGGGTTGTCCCATTTGATTCCGGAAGCCGAAATTATTCGAGTTCTCATAATGGCTGGCTCTACGGTTGATAGCTCCGTAAAGGGTCCGCAGGTACGTTCTCGAACTTGCGCCGGAATTCTCGAAGATCGAAACCGGATGAACATCCAATCGGGAGTGAAGGGAAGAGAGCGATTGCAACTTTTACCGCGATTAAGGCTAAGCATTCCATTTTCTCGTCGAGTGGGAGGAATGAGTGAAGCTAGCAGAACCGGAGAATGTACCAGCAGCCTCCTCGTGTGATGCTTCTATTGAGCAATGAATCAACAGGTCATTTGAAGAAGGAGGACAAGGAGTCATTCCGAGTCATAAACCCACGATCACGGGCTGTTGAATCCACCTCGAAGACCCTGCTGTATTTGGGGGCGGGGGAGAGCAGGCAGATCGCAGTAGAGAACAAGAAGAGAGAGAGCAGAGGGACCTGTCCCCTCAAACATCGATGGTGATGCTGTTCCGACGACGAAACCATCGAGAGACAGACAAGCAGATCGAGCTGCCTGGCTGGCAGGCAAGCGGTGGTGGCGATGGCGGTGAGCCAACCATCCCCGGTCGGGAATTAGCATTATCGGTGGGAGTGAAGAATCGGGGACACACCGGCAAAGCTATTGAGGCAACGAGCCAACCAGGCAGGCAGTCAGTGTCGACAAAGAGAGACTGAACTCAGGTGCCCGATGAAGCAATTGCCGAGAGATGACATTTACATTTGCGAGTGGCTTCATTGTTACAGCAAATGTGCAGGTGCAAGCAGCTTCTCGAGCTATCGTAAAGATTGTTGCGGCTGCTGTCAGCGAACGAAGGGACGTCAATGGCTCTGGATCGGTGAGACCAGTAGTACCATCGGCTCGATGCGAGGACGCGTGGAAGGAGACCAGTGCTCCCAGTCGGGTATGCTCTTGAGATCAAGCTATACACTACACAATGCACTTCATGTTGCGCATCGTTTTTTTTGATTGAGAACACAAACCAACTCTGCTCCAGTACATGCTCGATGACGGCTTCGACTCACGCCCATGAGCGACCTCATGTAGCTCACTCAGAGAGCGACAAGAGAAAACGATCTGTGATTATCGCTCTAGTGAACGTATTACTAATTTATCGAAGTGGCCACTGTATCCATCTGCGCTACAGCTCATTCAATCATTCGTTACCGAGCGATCTCCGTCTGATTGGTGGAGCTTTTTAGGCTTAACTAGCTTCAGGAGATCAACAAAAGTGTGAAATGAGCCCGAGTTTCGGTGCACGTGAGGGCCGTTGACGTCGAATGGACATCGTTGTGGATTTAAACGGGTCGTAAGTGCCGTCATACATGGATTCTCGTACCGTATTCGAGTGAACACAGTCGCTTGGGTCGCACAACAACGGGCACAAATTTGATCGGTGGTTCAGCGAGCAATTGTGTGTGTAACTACCATCCAGGCCGAATTGTGGCGAAAAAAACATAAAGCGTAACGAACAGCAATGGCAAGGTACGGGGGGAGGGCAGGCAAGTTTCGCGGCCCCAGTGGACGGATGGATAGCTGTGATGATCGGATCTCATCGGAACACATTTCGATAGAAACACCCGGATTTCGAGGTCGCCTGCCTTCCCGCCTGGCAGCCCGGTCTCTCTCTCTCGCAAACGTAGCCCAATAACAATCTCTATGGTCCGTATCGAATTCAACGACAGATACTTTCGTTCGCTCGTTCATTCGCTCCTCAAGCCAATCGTGTCGCTTTCGAAAACCTGCCATAAAACTCAGTCAGTCAGGAAGTCCATCAGATCCCTAGTCCGTCAGCCCCTCCGTAGGTTTATGTCGGCTCGTCGTGCCGCTGTCGTGCTCTGCGGCGCATATTGCACAGCGATCGAGGGCACAAAGGCCGAGTGACTCAAAACTCGACTCATTCTGACTCGAAACGCCACTGATTCTCCGACCGTTCTTGCCTCCATACCTCGGAAACGGTGTTTCTTGCCTCTCTTGCGCACTCTGCGCGGAATCACTCAGCTAGAGCGGATGGAACCTATTGAGAAATAGCCGATTGGTAGACTCCTCGCAGGAGATTCCTGGAAATTCAATGCCGGCTACGATTCGGAGACGAGGTTCAATCTCGCTGTTGTTCAGGGGACAGTACGAATGGGCTTTTATCTGCAACGATCCGTCGTATCTCCGGAACGGTAGGCGTTGAAGTTGAATGGAAACCTGAGGTGGCGCCACCTATGAGCAGGCCGTGAACTACCATTGCTGGAATATTTCGTGTCCGAGCCGATAGTGCCGGATTTCCATCGGAAATTCCTGATTTTTGAATCCCGATCCTCGGTCGGTCGTTGTTGTCAGTTCATACAAAGCTGTCCGAGCGCAATGAATTCCGGATGAATGATGAGCGAGCTTGCGAAGATTATCGAGATCCTGCAATACTCTACAATTTGGTGCAAGGAGTGCGCCTCGGGCTGGTGGAAGGCTGTTATGAATCCGGGTGAACGCAATCGAGTCTTTCCCCATCTCAGTCAGATTTCTACATTGGCCTCTGATGGAAAGCTGCAGAGCTCTCCATGATGGGATTTCTAGCCGCAACCCCATGCACAAGTCATGAAGCTACGTCTAGATCCAACGTCGAGGGCATCTGCGATTGGAGGAGAATTTCGAGTTTTCTGCTCTTTCCTTGACATTTTGATCGGCTTCAAAGGCATTCCATGTAGCAGCAGATGAATTCAGTACGTAGAGTATCAATGGTGATGCAAAAACGAATACGAACTCCGCTTGCATTCATTGCTGCCGTAGTGAGAGAAAGAATAAGGAGAAGCGTCACATTCGCTGCTAGAGCGTTGAAGAAGGAGATCGATGCAGAGGGAACCGAGGGCCGAGCGAGCAAGCGGACGAACGAACGAGAAAAGCGGGAGGCGAGGCAGCAGCGGCAGCAAGAGGATTCGGAGCGAGCTATTCGATATGCTTGACGAGATCCCGACGAATTGATGGAACAACAAACATTGATGGATGGCGGCGGCGGGCCACGGCCACATCCGAAAAGAACGAGTCAAACAAATGGCTTCACGGAGAAGGAGCAGGAGACGGTTTTTTTTGAGATATTGCTGCCGTTCGCCTGCCTGCCTGCCAGCCTTGTTTTGCATCCCGTCGGCGTAATGGCGGACAATGCAATTTTTGCAGCTGAGGTGCGCGAGAGCGTTTCACGACTGGGAGGGTGGAGCGAGTTCCGTCGAGGGATTGCCTTGAAGGCAGAATACGAGAGCGTGCAGGTCGCCTCCCGTGGAACGACGCTTTCGCAGGAGAATTGTGCCACCGTTTCGTTGTCCTCCTATGCAAACTAATGGTGTTGGATCGTGTGGCGGGTGAGCACACGCAAAGACACGCACATACTAGACACATACATACAGACCGACAGCCAGCCACCCAGGGAGGCTGGAGCAGACTCACTTTCCGCGTGCGCGGAACGCGCCTCCGTGGGTGACAGCCAAAAGCGCGTCTGAGGTCTCTGAGGGAACGACGAAATTCTGTCTCTCACTTTGAATCGCTCTCTCTCCGTCTTTTTTCTCCTTGGCGGTTTCTCCGCTCTGAATTCGTCGCATGCAAGTGCAGTGACATCGGGTCTGTACCCGACGGCCGTTGCAGTGATTCCTTCGTCTTTTCACGACAAAACCGACTGATTCCGGTGGGAGATGATTATGATGATGTTGATCTACCGAATTGTGGATCATCCGCAGAGTTCCAGCGTAGTTTTCGCTCTGCGTGATTTGCTCGGTTTCTGTAACAGTTGGCTCCGAGTCGGCGAAGGTGAAGTGGTTGCTTTGGACAATGCTCTATTGGATATGATGCAAGGCTTTGCATGTCGGCTTAGTCAACCACAGCTGGAGATCGAATTCAGTCAGTCAGTCAGTCACTGTGTCAATGAAGGAGGATGAGAGGCTTCCATGAGGGATTCCTGATGTGACAAAATCCTACCCAGGACCCCGAATCGCTGTTGGATGTTCAAAAGTGTTCAAAAAGCATGGCCGGCTCGGTCGAACAACATTGGGAATCCCATCAAATTCCAATTCCTCATGATTTCCCGAAGAAATTGTCGCAAATCATACGCAGCTCGCAGCCAGTGGCGGAGGAAGCTCACGACGTGCGGCAAAAAGAGTTCGAAAGGTGAAGTATGTTTTGGTATGGTCTTGTTGATTGAAGGTCTGGGGCCTATTTGCCTGTCTCCACATTCCAGAGTTTTGAAGACTGACCAGGTATTCTCGGACAGCTGTTCAAGCTGCTGCTGATGCGTGCGCTATTTTATGTTTTTATGACACGACCACTGAGGTTTCTAGCCGTGGTGTGCGTCGTCACGAGGTCGTGGGTGGCCAAACATCTTCATCCAAAGCTGAAAGCTTCGCGCTGAGGTGCAGCCTGGTGGGTGCTGCTCTCTTCAACAATAACTCCGCTGAGCAACTACAAGTCCAACAACACGCCGACGATCCCAACAATGATTTGTTGTTTGCGGAACGTCAAACCCCTGCTAGTGTTCGCTCGAGTCCGTCGATGATTACTTCGGACTCAAGCTAACCGAGCCAATTTTGCATTGTGGCTAACTATGCGATGGGTGACATTCTCACGAGTGGGACTTTCCTCGAACTCTTTATCCAAGGGTCGTCGTCTTTCGTCCTAGTTTCCTCTCACAGAGCGCCGAATTCTGAAAAACGCTGATTTCTGTGCCGAAAACACGAGAAACGAACGCTTTCGGGGCACAATGGGTAATACAGTTTTCGCGAGTTTGTCTCGTGGCGCCGAAATCCGTAAATGCTCGCTCGGCCGGTCGGTTGGTCAGTCAGTCGTTCGTTCGCTGAGGTTTCCGTTTTCCTCGCGGTGGTGCCGTCGCTCGAATCACGTCTCACGTGGAGGAGAAGAGGAGAAAAACGAAACATTCGAATGGGCCATTGTTTTCTGAGGATTTTTATTGAAGCATTCGTTATGCTGAACGCGGTTATGAGCCCGCAAGCCCGATGGAAAATAGCAGCGAACGTTACCACGAGCTAGGGTCCGGTGAGTCGAAACTTCGCAACAGTTGAACTGTTCAAGAATTCCGATGAGGGAACACTGTCAGAACATTTTTCCCACGTCTCCCCTTCACTGGGCGTTCAGGTCAGTCGAGACGCCGGCCGCAGAACCAGGCAACCGCAGACGGCGCGGTGCAACGACGTCGATCACCTCCATGTTGAGTTATGCGTCTGCTCGGCGGGAAGGAGACGTTTTGAAGGCCAACTGTAATATGTCCTATTTCGCGGTTTGTTTCTCGGGTCGTTTACAACGTGAACGAGTTCGACTCCCGCTCAGATCTCGTAAGGATCCACGAAACTTACGACCATGTGACTCTGTACACAAGCTAGACTACCTGCTAAGACAAATGGAACGACCCATCCTGATGGACGGGTACGGAATACGTCCGTCGAGCGTTCCGACACGGATTTTGAGTTGTTATGTCTGATCGACATGAACACTGATATACAGAGGTCGCCCTGCTTGAAGGGCTTCGAAAGGGAGTCTGAATCGTCTGGCCGATAGTTGACGAAGTTGAATTATTGCTCGCTATTGTTCTTGCGGTTTTTCTTCCGATCCGACGTTCGTCTTCTCCTGTTGTGCCTCTTCTGTTACTACACGAGATCGTTCCCGAAACATCCTCTTCAGAGCACCCTCCGAGTGAGTCATGTGAACACTTTACGAAGCCAGCATCACGAACGACGACGAAGGTTTTCACTGCCCTCGAACTATAAGACGGATCAAGTCGTCTAATGACCTGAACAAGATCCCGGATTACCTCGCAGCGAGCAATGCCAGCGATGGCAAGCGGCAACTGCAACTTGCAAATGCTGCAAGCATCCTGGAGGGACTGACTCGTCCGCTGTTGCCATGCATTGTCCAGCGTTCCCTCTCCGTCCTTCAGCTTCGGCTTCAGTTCTGTAGTCTGAGCTCCAAAGCTGGCTGACGACTGAAGACATCATGAGCTCTATCCAGTACGAGCTCGAAAGATGGCTCATAACCACTATCATTGTATCTTTTTTAAACTCCTCCGCTGCTCTAAAGTCATGGGAAAGCGTTCCTGGAACACTGAGCTCAGCATCTAATTTATGATTGACAGCATCTTAACGAGACCGTGTAAAAATATGCTCGCGCGGACTTACTTAGTCAGTCAGTCATCCAGTCGAGCTCGCTTGCTCGCTGGCTGGTTGACTGACTGACTGACTGACTGAATTTGATTCGCCGCTTGGCACGCCCCACCGAGTGAATCGAGAAGGACGTAGAAAGGAGGACCAACGAACGAACTACGAACTAATCCCATAATCGAGTTTTTTTTTGTTCTTCCTCGTTTTACTTCTTGCCTGCCATCCGCCTCGAATCCTCTATGACGAGTTGATCCCTAGAAAATCCACTCACTCCGCCTCGACGAAGAAGAACTCTCATATGTCCCGATTTTACGCCTATTTGCTCTTGTTTCAAATCCACATGATGGAAAAATTGAAGCATCTCGGAGCGCAGAGAAGATGCGGGGATGACTTTCTGAAGGAAAAGTCAAAGCAGCCAAGTTCGTGGGATCTTTCAGACCGCATGGACTATGTTTAGAGGTGGGCCAATGCACGGGGAATGTATATAATGTGGGAAATGCAGAGCCAAGCATTCATCGGTTGCTCAGGAGGTCTCTCATTTCGTGGAGTCATCACTCATTATTCCGTTTCCGACGTCCTCGGCATTGCAGGCATCCTCAAATCTGCGGCTGCTCCTCGGAGGTGGTTGAAGGTCGAGAGCGCCAGTTTCGGTCTCGCTTCATCGGCCTGTCCCGTATCGGATCGGGTGGGTCACTTGTTGATTTATTGACTTCTCTGGTTCATCTAGCCGCTGTCTGCCCTGAGCTCGTGATCGCAGACTGGATTTGAGTGAAATTTCTGTCGTCTTTTGAAAATCTTCGAAATCTGTTTAGTTGATCGTTGTCCCGTTCATGATCTGGCGTCATAATCCTCCGCCGCTCACTTCAGGGATTGCTCCGTATTCTTCTTATCGTTTACCGTTGGAGCTCTCCGGCTGCCGGTCGGCGATGTACTTGATACTGGTCCTGGTGGCGGCTCGAGTCCTGCCGGCCGTGCCGCCACTGGATTAGTCTTCATCTGTATTATCTTTCTAAATTCTATTACCGATACTTTGTACCCTGATTTAAACAAATTTTATGACCACTCCCCGTCGGAAGAGTGGTTAGTATGTAGCAGTTCGGTGTTGCCCTTTGTCGTGGTTGAGGTCGCTTCCTCAGCCGCTCCGTTCCTAATCCCTCGTCTAAATGGGTTTTCTTCCTGATTGAGCGAATATCGCATGTATGGCTCTGCCTTTTGTGCATGAAAGAAAACGAAAAAGTCCATTATCTAAACAGTACCAAGTGAAATGATGTTTATCTATCTCCGCCTCTATCTTCAAGGGTAATGTCGTCTTTTGCCCCCATCATCAGGGAACGAGCGACGTCGCTGCTGCTTCTTCTTTCTCTTCTTCATCGAGATTTAGGGCTCCGTTAGATCTCAAAATGCATGCACACGGACGAACGGACAGACGACTGACAGACCGACCGAGCAAGCGAAGGCGACGTACCGACGGACAAAAAGAGGAATTTAAGCTCATTCCGATGGAGCTACCTTGGTCGCATGTGAGCCCTCGAAACGGTCGGTCGGGCAAATAGTTTTGTTGGTTTTATTGGCCCAAATTAGTTAAATGCTTGCCCCGTATCGGGCAACAACCAGTTTAAGATAACGTAGCACACACATAGACACGCGTGCGTTCTCTCCTTGCGCCGCTGCTGTTGTTCGCTTTTCCTAATTGAGTTACTTAACCCTCTTACCTGACGCAAATTCGCAGGCAGGCAGCCGGGCAGACCCCGAAAGACGGACGGACGGACGGACCGGGCGACTGACGGACGGACGAGCGACCGACAAGTGGACACACGGACCGACGGCCTGACCTAACCTTACAAGGTGTACAGGGTGGTCTCCCGCGCGATAGCGGTTAGGCGCTTTGATAGCGAGGCGCCTTTGGTCGCCGTCGGTTCGATCAAAGTGGATTCCGCTTAGACGAGAGTACAGCTCTGTATAACTCCTCTGTATAACCGTGTATGTGTATGTATGTATCTCACTGCCTGCCTGCCCGCCCGCCCGCTTGCCCGCCGACCCGCGTACCTGCCTACCTATCGCTTGGTGCTGCTTTTAATACAACAACGACATTAGTCAATCCTGGGGAAGGAGAAGAATTAACGTGGGAAACTTCGCCGTTTAAGTGGTATCGGTACTGCCGCTGCCGATCCAAGCCGCCTTAATACGGCTTGACGGGCGCCATCCATCCGTCCGTTCGTCCATCTCGGTGTTCATTTCTTCGCTCCACTCTTCTCTTTCAGAAGGGCTTGAAAGTGTTACATGTACAATCAGCCTCCACTGTTCATCACTCGGAGTATTCGGCGAACGCATCGCATGGAAAATAGGATTCATAACTCCTTTCAAGGTATCCCCGAAGTCATTGGGAGCGAATATCACAGTCTCACGCGGACGCGCATTCGAGGGTGTTATGGGAAGGAAGGCTCGCGGGTTCCGTGTTGCAGCTCGGCAACGTTTCGTCTTGAGAAACGAGAAATGCCTCGCGGAAAGAATTCTCGCAGTTGCCTTAGTTGGTTCGTTCTGAATATGTGACCGCCCGTCGGCCCTGCTGCCGCGAAAGGTGGTTTGCTACCGCGAAAGGCCGTTTTGAGATGGCCGTTTTCTCTTCGTGTTCCGAAACGTGGTGCCGACTTGCAACGCCGAGAACTCGCCAAGCACGCGAAGAAGTCGTGAAGCAAATGCGTCTCGGACGTGATCCTGCCAGCCCGCCCGCCCGCCCGCCTGCTCGACTCGCTGTCTGTCTGGATCGTTGCTTACCTGCCTCTCTGACTCTTCTTCGGTCGGGAAAAGAGTTCGGTTTGGATCGTGGTGGGAGCTACGCAAGAAGTCGGTCGGTCGTTCGTTCGCTCCTTCCCTCAGACGGACGGACTGACGCACGGGCTGCCAGACCGACGATCATGCAGCGAGGTAGGAGAAGCAAGCAACCGCGAATTCCTTCAGGCAGGGAAAACACATTCTCCCTCCTGGCACTCTGTTATTTATTTACTCGAGCTGTTTCGAATTTTCGACAACATTTTCTTCTCGATCTCATTCGCGTTCTTCGATCTTCCATTGTATTTACTCCTGGGGTTTCCCGGCGAGTGTTTCGGAACTGAGTGTATCCGGGGATTTCGGATAGCAGGTAATAGTGACAAAGCAAATCATGTTTTCCTTTTCCACAGCTAAATCGCTGAAAACCCCTCAGTTTGGGAGGAAAGCGTACCCACTCAACGAAGTTTCCCGAGGCAGGTGCAATAGCCAGAGACTTCCGTACCCTGTTGTCTCATTACCCCGGATGGAGCTACAACGCCGCCGCCGTCGAGAAGTTGTGAGAGCGGCCGCGGTGGCGATCTCGTAAGATCATTCTCACAAGGCTCAAGCTTGATTCCGGACACGTCTTGACCTCGGTCGGTTCAGGAGAGCCCTGACCCGCCTAGGATGCGGTCTTTTTGTTTCTCTGCGCCTCCGAATTAATGAAGTCCGGATCGGTCCAAGCACTTTGCCTTATTGCTCCGATAGACGTAAACATAGCAAGACAGGATGTAGTCAAGTCGATGCTATTGTAGGACATGGCGACGAAGAGTGCCACATCACCGAATCATCACAAAAAGAAGGCTCAAAGCAGGATATAAGGGAACTTTTCCACTCGGCCGCTGTTGTCGAGCGCTTGAATCTCACTTTGAATCCAACTCGCCCAGAGCTGGACACAGGGAATCAAAAGATGTTCAATGTAAATCCGACGAGCATCTCCCCCTCTTATTTTGATTCGTTCGGGCTGTTCCATAAAACACTACTACGGAGCAGAGGCCGGCCGACACGGAGACAATCTCAGCCGCGGATGTCTCGAAATTTCCGGAGTTCTTCGCTCAGTCTTCCCCGTCGGCTCAAAACGAGAACTTTCTGAAAAACATTCGGACACCGTCGCGCCGGACCTTCCGGTCTTCTGACCTGAATCCGGTATTTCGAGTCTATTCGAGAATATTCTCGAATTTTGGATTTCTTACCGGGGGCTGACACAAACCGTTCTGCCGGACGGCGGGACGGCTGCGCGACGAGGACTTGTAGCCTCCACGCAGAGCGCCTATGCAACTCAACAATCGCCATAAATTCTCTCTGGAGCCAGCTACCGCATCTCTTCTTTTTTTTCGAGATCGCTTTTGTTTTATACTCGGAGCAAAGAAGGAAGGAACGAAGAAGCATTTAAAGACAAACCGTCTCCTCAGAGTGCTTTACAGCTCCCCAGCTAGAGGAAGCGGCTTTCGACTCCTCGGAGGCTCTCGATGATATTGTCGATTCAAGTAGCTCACTATTAAAACTTGCACCATTGGGCGTCTTGTTGTTCTCGGCGACGGACGGCTCGATTTTGTAGCTGTGGACGCGGTCATCCGGAATTGAATCCATGCCGACCAGTAGCGACCGATCGCCCGAACTGCGCGAGGTGAGCAAACATGCGTTGTGTGGCCCTCGAGGTGAAAGGTGGGGTTGGGGTCCGGGGTGTTGTGTTATTTCTGAGAGGAAGTTTCTGTCATGCACGTGCCTCCGCACTCCTCGTCGATATGTTCGAGTTCGCTAATCTTTACACCTTAACAAGCATAAGCCCACATCACTTAGTGGAGTCGCATGCTCCTCAAGTGAATCGCCGAATGGTGGAATGCAAATGCAAACGCACCAACTGATCAAGTTAGCCACCGCATTCGAGGTTGACCCGCAGAAGATCAATGAATTTCTGACTTGGATTAGGAAGCACCAGCTTCCGAGCGGGTGCATCGATATCCAGGGTTTCAGTGGACTCCCATGATCGAACCGTTTCGACTTCTACTGATCTGGGACATGTCGTTTGATTACATGCGATCGGCGGGAACGACGAACACGACGTTGACGAACCTGGTGCGGCACTCTCGACCTCCGACTTCAGGAATGGAGAACTTCCGAGCGAAATTCGATTCCTCTCCGTCGATCCGGTCTCGCAAAAGCGTCCCGAGCACCCGCAGCCGTGTGGTCAAGTTGATATTTGCAAGATATCTGCATAACTAGATCAGAGAGAGGCTCGAGATCGCTAGACGTTGAAGCATCAGACCTTTACAACGTTGACCCCGAAACTCTAACTGTATGAGAAGAGCAGGCCGGGAGATCGCAATGCGTGCCCGGAGTTTCGCAGAGACCTCCGCAAAAAGATTTCGAGAAGACTCGTAGCGCGAATACGGCGTACATTCACTGCAAGAAACCCTCCAGCATTCACTGTTGGTGATTGCTGTCGCATCGTTGAGCTTGAGTGATCGATCGATGATCAGGCAATCATAGTATCGTTCAGAGTGATTTCAGTCAATCACTGTGGCTCCGCAGCTCTGTATGTTTCTTCTTCCCCTGAGCTGGATGTGACCGAAAGGCGACGGGCTCACTTGGGAATAACCGTAGAAAAAATGTTGTTTGATCGCTTACTACGAGCAGTATTCTCTTTCGTTTGGTCTTGGGTGGCGGTGTCGGCGGTGGGTAACAGTACAGGAAACCGTTTCGCCGTCATGTCTATGAGAGTGTGTGAGAAGAAGTGTATGTTTTACAATCCCGGCACCGACAATTCGTTTATCCTTAAGCACGAACTGTGCGGTCTGTGCGCTCAGTTCGAAATGAGTTTCAGTTTAATTCGGTTTCACATTTCACGCCTTGGTCTGTCTGTCTGTCTGTCTGCTCGTCTGACTGACTGTTTGGCTGACTCCTCGACCGACCGCCGGTCCGCCCGACCGTTTGTCTGCCTCCCACCGAAAGGAAGTCGAACAGGAAATACGAACTTAAACCATAAGACGCGGTAAGCCACGGGGAAAACGCCTAACTCATATCGCGGCGGCCACCTATCGAGTGTATTCTCGAAAACCAACATCATTCGTTCGACCCGAAAACGAAAATGACCGAAACTTTGGAAATCGGTCATATTCTCACGAACCAAACTATCAATGGAGTGCCAATCAACGAGAGTGTCGTGAGGCGTCATATTAGGCCGATTTCGTGTAGATCCATTCATCGATCGATCCATCAATCAATCAATCGACCAACCCATCATTTGATGTCTATGACGACCTTAGGCACTATTTGAGCCGAAACGAATCTCTGCTGGAACGTGATCAGCCAATGAAGACTCTCATGTTTTCCTTCTCTCGCTGGAGAGTTTTAAATTGAAATCCAGTTCATACTGTTTCTTCTCGTGCGTTTCTGGCGGCTTGCCGGATTGGTGGACACTCCCTGGGCTTCCGCTTGGCGGTTAACTTCGTGACTAACGACTTACCCTCGTTGCACGCCGCACCAAAACACGCCATATACAGACAAACCAGCCACAACGACAACAACAAAGGCGGCAGAGTAAGCAACTAGACAAGCAGCGGCAAGTGAGCTCATTTCTCGGCTAGTCGGCAGCGATCAGCGGCAGCAACAGCGACCTACGGTGGTGGTGTCCATGTCCATTATCGCTCCACCTGGCGAGTCCTACGCCCTGTTAGGCTCAGTGGATCGGACGACGGCTGAAAACTTCCTCCTTAGTTCCAAGCGTGCCTCACGACCGAAGTCGTGGCCAGCTGAAGTCGTCCGTTTGGTCGTCATTCCGTCTGTTCATTTGTCCGCTTGCTCGGAGTGGCCCGTCCGCTCTAATCCATCCGTCTGCCTTCGAAAGGGGCGGAACTCTTGCGACTTTGCTCAGCAACCTGAAAGAACGTTCTGCCTGGCCCTTCGTCCGCCTGCCTGCCTGCCTGCCGGTCGAGCGGCGAGTTCGCAGTTGTTCACGCAGTTGTTGGCGGGTGAAACTTCCTCGGCTCCGTTGCTTTGTAATTGAATTCAGAGATGTCCGCGCACCCAGAGGACCTTGAAAACTCGAGCCCTCCGCTCACGAAACCCCAGTTGGAGCTGTGATAGCAACGAACTACGATTTCAAGGTACTACTACTACCTTGAAGTCCTTGCTCGATGGTGGATATGGTCTTCTTCAATTTTCGCGATCTCGCGGGTGATGCAATGTACCAAACCGGAGCCACATGTGCTCCAGCCATGCCATAGGTCGTCATAATGGCTCAAGATGATAATTTTTACGGAACAAGAAAGAATCGCTTGGAAACCGCGGAGTATCCAGCTTGTCGTGATCTTTTTTTTCTTTTCCTCGTCGTCTCCGTCGAGCGATCTGCCGCAGTGTAGAGTAATCGGACACGCTGGAAAAACAAATCTCTGACACGCTTTAAAGACCACCCCGCTCGCATTGAGCGATTTCAGAGGTTGGCGCACTGGGCGAGCAATGTTGTTCCAGTCGTTGATGAAGATGCTCTTGCCACACATAGTAGTTGTAGACCGTAGTTCGGGAGGGAGTACCTGAGCTTGATCGAGGGAACAAGAAGAAAGGACGAAAAAGAGAAACGGAGAAAAAAACTAAGCGACGCTGATGCTATCTCCGTTATGTGGGGATCGCTAACCGATCTCCCGAGCAACACATGCCGCTGCAAAGGCTACTGTCGCTGTCAGTGGTTCCGCTGCTGAGATTTGAGCGCAACACCAAAAAAAAAACTGCTAGCCTAATGAGACCTTAATAGGCGACATGATCCATTGTGGAGCCGACTTTCCGATCTGGCTCGGCTGATAAATAACAACAAGCATTACCACCAACACCGCAGTAGTAGCAGCAGCAGCGGCAACAACAACAGCGTCAGGAAGGGCAGCCTCTTCGACAACAACAATGAGACTGATAACTTCAATCACAGCAACGCAAGCAAAGTGAATGATTGCTGTTCTTTGGAAGCACGACGAGAAGAGGAAAAATCTGATAATGAAACACGCGAAATGGGTGGTCGATCGATCCACGGTTAAACATATTGATCATCCGACTTGATTGCCTGATTTCACTCGATGTGAACGATCATCAAAGAAGGAGCCCATCGTCGGAATACAGCACCCGTTTGTCAACCGAGCTGCACGGAGGGATTGTAATTATATCTGAATTCGGCGATTCGAAACAAATCTCGACGAGGCAGCTCAGCATTTGATAGACGAGAATGAGACCGAGGATTCTCTTGGAATAATTTATGTGATAACGGAGAGTGGAGTCAACATCCTCAGCTTTCAATAATGGCGACGCTCCCTTACACGGGTGCCAATGCCTCTCTGGCTGACGGCGCAATCGCCCTTTTCCACAACTTTACGGGGGCTCCGATGTTCGCTCAACGATTTTGAACCAGATTCTCCAGAGAGGAGGTTCAGACTTCTTGGGGTGAGTCGAGCTCGACGGTTATCTACCGCCCCCAACATTTCAACATGGGTCCCGTGTCTCCTTTTTCTGTCGGTTCGTCGCCGGCCCCTGCGCGTAGTTCTCCGCGCAACATTTGGAAACTCTCCACCCGAAGTTTCCGGGAGGTTTGCTAGTCGAGTGGCGGTTTCATCCGGAGGGAGAACTCGAAGCGTTCATGGGCGACTCTGTCTATCCGTCGCCGGAATCTGAAACGGATTCTCTTCCCATTCCTGACTTCCTCGGGCGAGCTACTAGCAACTTCAGCCAAGAGTCCGTACGTCTTCCGTTCTTTTAACAGTGTCGACAACTGCACCAACGTTTATGTCAGCGAAGATCTCGAAAGCGCGGAGGGAATCGATTCGATTTTCCTCATTGGTTTCATAGAAATCGTCTAGCTGCCAGATGAAGATGTGCCGCTCCGGATTTTAATGTTGATATTATTCTCCCAATATCTGCAGAATTGCAGCTGTAGCAATCGGTATTCGCTTTCCGGATGCGCCACTTTAATCAGACATGTTATTCACTCCCAAAAAGTAACCCACGCACGCAAAGATCATGGATACATTCGCACCGAGTTTCATTGAAGACGGGTCATCGATTCCCGTCCCTAGTGATTTCGTTCCTACCGTTCAGTTGGCGTTCCTGATGAACTCTTTGGAGCCCTCCTGAAGGTCACTCAGCATGAACGATCACACTCCAAGACAGACGGAAGTTGTGAAATCTACCTGTCCCGCAACGTGATGAATACTTCTGTCGGGCTCGATGCTATCTGTGCAAGTAACAAATATGGATATCTTGAATCTAACAGACAGAGCTGGATCCCATCATCGATCAGGAATCAATACATCGAATCCTGTCCAACTGTATTCAACGGAAGTGATCAAGTTAAGAATCGTTACCGAAAAGGGAATTCCCGATGATTTTCCCACGACTTCCAGAATGTTAGCGAATCTCTGAACGAAGTGAAACTCCATTGAGGCGATGATCGGCGAACCGTTCTGGAATTGTAAATTTTTCTCTGATTCTCTCGACTCTGATCTTCCGCTGAATCGTGCTGCGCGGCGTATTTTCTCGCTGGACAGTCGACCGCGTACTCCGGGCAGATCACGGCACGACGGCTGCCGACTGCACTTTCGGTACAACGGTAGCCGAAGTAGCGACCTGAGCGAAACTAAAGGGCTCCAGCCGATCCAATCCCCAATTGATCGAGTCGTGCGCAATGCCGGTAGCTGAAAAGGCAGCCAGCCAGTTAGCCAAGAAGCTAAAAACGAAGCCAGCTGCTCGTCCACCAGCTACCGGATAGAAGAGACGGTCAAATATTATTATGACCGAGGGAGGAAGCGACCAGCAGAAGCACCATCGCCGGCAAACGGCAACTGCCGGCGAGTATGACGACGATTGTCAATTCGGATCCACTTCACGCTAAAATCGACAATGATGGGAAATTTGAAATTTGTTCGCAGTTGCACAAGTGAGGCGTGCGCCGGCGCCGTCTCTAGAACAAAGGATCGAGAAGGAAGCGGCCGCGCATCATTCAAAAGCCAATGATGAAGAAGACCAACTAGGCGATCCGTGCTCGCTCGCTCGCTGTTCGGATGCGACGACGCGACGGCGATTCGGTCAGCTGATCAGAGATGACCTGGTCCGATTCTATTTATTTTTCCTCGTGTTATCCCCCCGTTCAACCATTGTTTCAGAGGAGCGAGTTTGCGGGCCTTCGACCATTCAGATTCCTTCGCAAGTCGGATTCGCCGCGATTTCTGAGAGCTGAACGACCCACTTCGCTTCGCATCGTCTTCGTCGCTCATCGGAACTCATCGCGGATTCAAGAGCGATTTTCAAATCGGAAACAGCTCGGCGTCCGGGGACAAAAGTTTCAGCGAATAAAGATTGAATCGTTGAGTGGTTTCGGGACTTGGTGTGCGTGGGTTTCGTTTTTCTTTGATCGCATGGGCTCAGATCGAATCAGTGGAAATAATTTTACGAGTTCGTTTTTGCGAGTGACATGTGGAATTCCGCTGTCAATGAGCGCCAGCCGGATGACCATCTCTCAACGAGCACGTGCTCACATGAGCTGCTAAATCGTGTTAAGACGGGACGTGCTATCGAGAAGAGAGCTCTGCCAGATTTGATTTTTGAGCGAATTGCTGCTGAATTTTGGATCTTGCCACAACTCTGAAATGATCTTGGGCTTCGAGTTGAAATCGGGAGATCGTAAAGCATACCCCAACCCCCACGACCGTCGTCCCGTTCCCCGATCCCGCCTCGCCTACCTCCAGAGCCCTGGCACCTGCGGCGAACGGAGCCGCGTTCGCTACAGCGAGGAAACCGGAAGCGAGAGGCTTCTCCATCGAACTCCGATCTCCTCAGAGGTCTATCCAGGTTCAGCGATGGTGCTCGGCTTGGCTTCCGATGTTCGCGGTGGCTCGTGCGCAGACCAACTCTCTCAGAGAAGTAGATAAGTTTCGCAGCGGAAGAAATGAACCTATTTTTTAATCAAATTTTCCCAAATCATGCTTCCTGACCGTTTTCGAGAATAGAACGAACAGGAGCAGAAGTAGTAGCGGTGGCAGCGGCGGGAGATAGCGGCGTATCTAACGGCCTCAAGAGTCTCATCTCCATTTGGAAATCTCCGTGCTGCTTCTGCGGCTTTCGAAGCTACTTGGAGCTGCTGCTGCTGCTGTTGGCAGAATGAGCGAGATTTCAGACCGCAATCGCCTTCTTCGGGCCTTTCGGAGAATTTGATTCACTCATCCGATCGAGCGACTACGCGGATCTCATCACTGTTTCTCGCCAAAAACTCAAATTCTCCACTCAAGAGTTCAAATCGACTCAAAAATCCGGTTCCTAAACCGCAGAAAACGGAAGCTCGAGTCTATGAAATGTTCCCGAAGTTTCGTCAGGAATCAACTTGAAAGAGATTTCATGAAAAGTTGCTCTCCAAAATTTTCCGTCCGTTGTCGTCATTGATCAACAGTTTTTTCGTCGTTTTCGGTTGATATTGGGCGGTTCGATCAAAGTTCGAAGTTATCTGCAACAAGAAAGGGATATATGAATGCCTGTAGCCAGCGAGGGAGGAATACATAGACACCGGCGATAAGCGAAGAAGTGATGTAGCTAGTTTCTGTGATGCTGGGCTTCTTTATCATCGGCTCCAGGCTCATCGCCGCGACGAAAATCCTCCTCCACGAAGCGGCTCCGAAAGAGAGATCTCGCAAAGAGCGACAGTACCCGAGAAACGGCAACAGAAAAAGAAAAAACCGTGGAGAACCAGAAGAAGACGTCACTCTCGCCGACAACGCCGCTGTGCCGTTCTGACTTCTGGCACCGTGGCAAGCACGAACTCTCGGCGTTTCGTCGCTCGCGGAATCACGCACGCCCGCGCTTTATGCTCATTGGCCAAGTGAGCATTCGGCTTCGACGGCATCGACAGGGGCGGCGAAAACTTTTTTGAAGAGATTAGATGATTTAGTGGTCGACGCATCAGAAAAAGAAATCAAAAGCACTCGTCGGGGAAAAAAACGCGTGCGTGCGTGCCACCAAGCGGACGAAGCGGGCGGGGCTTGGATATCGTTGACAGCATAAGTTATCCTTGTCGACGAAGCAGCGATGACGCAAAGTCCAAGATTTGAAATCGACTCTTGCCGCGCAAATTCGACTTTCGGCAGCAGTGCTCGAGGAGGCCGACTCAATCGGGACACACTGACTGAGTCACATATTGTGAACATCGTCGGTAAATCTGTTCCGGAATGGTCAACATGGTGGAGTTGAAGAAAAACAAAAATCGGAGTTCATTCGCTTGTGTACGATCTCGCGGAAACATCTTTCGCTCTCCTCCGGCGGAATCACCCCAAAACGTCGCGCCTGGCTAGACGCCGCGCCGTCTTTCTGGGTTCACGGGACGTACCGGAGACGTAGAGTTGGTTCCGTCGACTCTGCCGCCAGTTGTCGAAAGTAGCTTTCAAACGGATATCAGTGAGAGACAACGTTCTGTGTGGGTCCGCGTGGGTCGTCGGGGCAGAAATGGAGTAGGGAAACTTGGATGGGATTCATGCGTCGATGGATCGTGAACACAGAAATCGACTTTGGAGTAAGCTTTGCTCCGGATACGAACTTCACCTGAAGCCTCAAATCCACAACGATCGGCTATTCAAGTTAGCGCTACAGTAAATATTAGTGGAGCAGCAGGTAGGCAGACAGTAGTCTACTGTTACGAGGCTTTTCCTCCTTCTACGAGCTTCTATTTCACGAGAGACAGACGAGACAGTGCCGTTACTGTTGATTCTAGTGGCGACGACGCCGTCAAAGACGACGTCAACGACAACGCCGAGGCGTGCGACCAAGTCAACAGATCAAATCGTCCCGTGTGTTAGTTAAGAGAAGGAAGCACTTGATTCGACGAGATGTTTGTCGCCAAGAGAAAACAAACCTGGCCTGCGACACATCGAACCGTCAACGATCGCAAGAGGGCCATGGGAGAAAGTTCCAATAGGTCTAGAAAGCCCGCATCACTGACGATGAGAATCTGATCCGATTTCGAATTCGAATCTTTCTCAACTCCTCATGTCTGTTTGGGGAGACATTCGGAAAACCACAGCACGGCAATCCGGCCTCATACCTGGAACCTGGGCTCCGGATAACTTTTCGGACATCTGTCCCATGTGTTCAACTATCCAAAATGATATGATTATTGAATATGAATTTTCAGATTTTGGAGGGAATCGCTCGTCGCATCTCGTTCCTCCCGATGAACGGATGGGTGACGAATACCTCTAGGAGTCCAGGGCTCACCGAGGTATTTGGGAAGAGCGAGTGTCAGACGGCCATTTTTTCTCTTTTTCGTTGGTGTTCGAAACCATTCGTTAATCTCAAGCTCTTGTTGATAGGAGCGGCTAGAACCAAAAGGAGAGAAAACGGAGTAGCGGTCCACTGTCCGAGATTGCATCAGATTTCAAACTTCAAGGCGGCTCAAGTGATAACGCACGAGAAAAGTTCGGATTTCTGTGGGGTGATCTCTGGGACGACACCCTCCAGACACTCAAAGACAAGAGTTGGAGGAAACAAAAAGAAAGTCTGTTTCACAGTTTACAATCCAATCGAACGGACCACATTATCAGACAGTGACGACCCGTTTTCGCTCGCTGCGGACTAGGACTCCCCGATACTCGAACTCGGAGCGTTCTCTCATACGGACCTCAACGCGGCCGGTCATGTACGCGTACTATATGCTTAAGAGACCATTTACCATGCATCGTCTGAACTGGCTCAGATTTCCACAGGGAATCTCGTCACAATGAGTTCCCGTTAAAACTGAGGATGAATTTTGGTTTGGCAGGTCGATCATGGGGCAAAATATTGAAAGACTCTCATCATAGCTCGATCCCCTCACAACGAACAAGAATTCCAGTCGCGAACTCTCATAGTATCTGTACATTATGTGTCAAGTTTCCCCAAAACGCGAAGAAACAGCTCGAGATGTTGCTGTTCCTACCCATCGCGTGCGCTCCTCTGCGCCCAAATCCTCGACGGGTTTTGAGGTCTTCATTCCTAAGTTATTGAGGTATTTAGCCGAGGGCCTGGTTCGCCGTCTCACCTCTCTTCGGTGTGGCTCGCCTCTTTAACAGAGCTTGCTGTACATTGAATTATATTTTTTTTCCTCCGTTCGCTCGGGCGAACGCCCGCCTGCTCGCTCGTCGTTCTTCTTCTGTTGATGGAGCTCGGGCGTCCGTTCCGTCACTCAAAGAAGCGTCAAATCTTTACGACTTTTCGTCTCCTGTCAGCTTTTGGTCTTGAAACAACACCAAAACGACCGATAGAATCACTCAGCCATTTATGGCGATCGACGCGGGTGGGGTGGCGTGCCGTGTCGTTCAAGTCAACGCGACTTGCTAGGCGGGAGAGCCGA
Organism: Neoseiulus californicus; assembly: GCA_028455905.1. Classification (NCBI taxonomy): domain Eukaryota; kingdom Metazoa; phylum Arthropoda; class Arachnida; order Mesostigmata; family Phytoseiidae; genus Neoseiulus; species Neoseiulus californicus. The sequence goes on along the minus strand of JAMQGS010000001.1, from coordinate 35,671,496 downwards.
AAATCATCTGAAATTACGTTCTCAGGCATTTTCCAGCAACAGGAGGAGCTTGCAAGGAGGAAGAGGACCGCGTCATTCGAGCTGAGAAACCTCCTCCTTCTTCTAGTCGGGTCGTGCTGAAGATCTGACGCAATGTCCGAAAAGTATGGCGTCGTGTATATCAAATGAGATCAACTCTCCAGGGGTCAGGATTTCTGGGATTCCTTCTGAAAATTGCGAATTCCCATACAGGATACCTGAAATTAGAGACCCCAAGCTTTCATTCAAATGGAAAAGGAGCCCGCTGCGCAGGCGCTCGGGATCTGCGCGCGATTCTCCCGCAGATGGTGCAGCTGCTGCACCGTTTTCGGAGAACGGGTAAGTTCATCGTCGACGGCGACGACGGCGATTAAAAAGGAACTCATCTCTCACGCCTGCCTTTGCCGCAGACCAACTCCGGCTTGCCTTGTATTCCATGCTCGCTGGCTGGTTGGCTGGCTGGCCTGCTCACTCCCTCGTCTATTAGGTCGTCTTCGTCGTAGTTGTCTTCAGTGAAGTTTACGAGCGCCGTTGAGCAAGCAGCTTCGTTGCTAGCTTGCCATTGGGTCGTAACTCTGACGCCTTTGAGCCGATGGATTAGAGCATTAAGCACCTACCTCGCTTTCCTGCTCAAGTCACGCAATGCTATAGCGGAATGCTTCACTTGCTCGGCTTACCGTTTAAGGCTGCCGTAGCCGCCGCCGCCAACGTTGAACGAACGAAAAAGCACGCGGCCGTTTGTCTGCCTGCCTGCCTGCCCGCCGGTTGGTTCCTTGGTCGGTCGGTCAGCACCGTCGCTAAGTAAGATGCAACAAACCCTCACTGCTCGGATCTGATGAGCTTCGAGATAATCCGATGCTTTCTCCACTCGAAAGCGAACGCGGATCTATACCGGAGCGGTCCTTTGAGTGATTGGCCGACTGCAATGATGTGTGGTGATCCCACACCCAAGTGGTGATCGAAGTCTCCCGAGATATTCGCCGCGAGAATCTACCTCGACTCCGGCTGAACCTTGGATCGACGATGCGCCTCTGCCGCAACTTTCGCCGTGAATTAAGAAGATGGTTCTCTATGCGTCCTCTTTTTCCGAGATTTTATTCCGGAATTCCGAGGAAGAACTCCGGAATTCCGAAGTTCCGGATAGAGGCCCCCATGGCTTCTAGGGAAGTCTGTTGAAGCAAGGAAAACAGGGAGGCGTCCAAGACTGGGAGAAGCCTCGGTAGCAGCGGACTTCGATGCCGTTTGCAAGATACTCGATCAGATCACGGCATCACAGCGATGTCTCACAGTCAGTGTTATCATGGAATTCCTTTTTGGCTCGTGCCAGGTACCGGGCCTCGTTCTCCGTCCGCTTCGCCGGCTTGTCTTCCTTTATCAGGCGGATGACCATAGAAGAAATCTCAAAGCGCCGCACCGCCGACAACCATGACACCTCCAGAGTCAAACAGGTACTGATCGGGGAAGCGGGCTCACATGAAGCTCGGTGACCTCATAACTGACGTTTGGCGATGGCAAGGAAATTCCAGAACGGGGAAGCAAGAGCAAAGATCGGTGATGACAGATGATTATGGGATTCCTGCGGTTCTCATCGAAAGAGAAGAAATAACAAGGCGCTGAACCAACATCCCGGACGGAAAGTCAATAGCTCTAGCGGCTATTCACACTCTCGGCAGTGTTCCCGTCACTTTGATGTCAACGGGTATGCCATCAGCTTGGTCGGTAAGGATTCTGAAATCCCAAAAGTCTCCGTGGGAATGTGGACCCGGAGTTAACAAAGCGAAAGAATCATGATAGCAATAATTTGTTTGCATCTCCTCACCACGGAAGGCCGAAGGCCGCAGCCCATGTTGCAGAAGTCAGTTGCCAGCGGTCCTCCACTTCAATAAGGCCTGGAATCTCGTATCAATGCGTCTTGTTCTGGTGCCGGTTTTGCCTCAGGAGAACCGTCGAAACCGTCTCAGACCGATACCTCAGGCCGCCGATAAGGAGATGAACGTCTCATCACCTCAGGTTGCACTACGTCGGCGTCGGATTCACACTCGAGAAACACGTTCGGAGCGATTTTCCCGCGACTTTCCAACCGGCTCGATTTGATTGCGATCCCACGGCATGCTCCTTTTATCAAATGCATGTGGTACAACATCAAAGCCACCAAACCAGTTCGAGCCTTATCGCCTGTGAAACTCGCATCAAGTTCGATTCGGGAGTCGACCTTTGAACGAAACTTTCGAGTGAGAATAAACTAATCGACGCAAAGTGCCGAACAGGTCAGATGGTCAGTGGTCAGTCAGCGTCAAGGTGTTTCAGGGTAGAACGAACCGCGGGTTTCAACGAATGGCGCCCTTCGAAAATTCTCATCACAATCTCGTTCGTCTGATGGGCTCGGGTACTTTCAATTTGTTCCAAATGTCGCCGTCGTTGTCGAGGCGGCGGGCAGTCGTGTGATGCTCCGTTTGTTCGCTCTATCCATTCGATTGACGCTCGCTAACCGCTGGCGTCTTTATCGCCGTGAGAATTCCTTTCTTCGTTCGGAATGAGCGAATCAGAGAATAGAAACATCTCGTCAAGAAGCCGATAGCATGTCGGCGGCCTTTCGAGAACTCTGTGATTCGAGGTGAGTTCCCATGATGCCCATTCTCCTCGGACGCCTCGAGCAAAGGACATTCTACCCCCACTTACTCCTTCACCGACCTGTTTGGAGTCGTTCGAGACAACTCGGTCGCCGATTCTTCCCCTGGAGATCATCTGACAAATGAATTTGCCGAGGTTCGCGAGCAAACGGAGACGCGTTTTGTGTAAGTTTGCTGTTCTCGCCGGTCTCATTAGGCTCGAGAATGTGGTTGGGCGGTAGACGCGGGCTTCGCCATACAATTCGCCGCTCGCCTTACCCTCCTGGTGGCTCTGATCCTGAGCGGTGATGTTGGGGAAGATGTCGGATTGTGTCGGCTTTGCGCGCCAGCTCTCCTTGCTCGCCCATTTGTTCGAGAATTCGTCGAGAATCTTCTTGGGAACTCACCTCAACCAAACTACCGATCGAACCGACGACCGACTGATCGAGTAAGCGGCAAGCCAGCCAGCCGCCCAGCCCCAGCCAGCCTGGACGACGACGACGAGCGACCATAGCCCTGTTCGTACGAAGACTTCGAACTTTCAAATTGGTCCCGTTTGCCTTGCTTTGCATAACATAATGGTTTAAATCCCCCACCGCCGCTACTTCGCCGACGAGGGCGGGCTGCGAGCTACCGAGAGCCTTCGCTGTTTGGACGGCTAACTGACTGGATGACTGGCAAGACGAACAACTGAGCGAGCTGGAGGGGAGGGAGGGCAGGATGGAAGGAAGGAAGACAGGCGGGCAAGCAGACAGGCAGGCAGGCAGGCGGGCGTGCAAAGGAATCCCTCAACTCAAAACGAGATGCAACGGAGCCGCGCTCCGCGGGGGAGCCGGCAGGCAGGCACAGATGCGGATTTTCCTGTCATTCTGTTTCGAGTCCTCCTGCGCGTCGTCCGAAAAGAGTCTCACCGAGTCACACAGGTCCCACCGTGGAAAAGGGCGGCGATTTATTCGAGATGTTCACCCGAGTCTGGCTTGAAACTCAGCCGGGGACGGCGAGACGCAGTACGGGTTTTCGATATCCTCACCGTCGCACCGACAAACCTGTCATTGGCACGCTCGAGGTGAACGTTCAATGAGTTTCTAAGTTGAAAAAACACATTCGGTGGATCGCGAAATTCACTCTAGGGGCACGCGGAGTAGACGTCCGAGTGAGAATGACCTCACTCTCACATGTTATAGTCTCAAGGGAGTCCCAATCGAAGAAAAACTTTTTCCCCACCGATTTTCTGATCGGAAAATGAACGAGGAACTCGCTGGGATACTTCAGCTGAAACAATTTGATTCACTGCTATTCCAAAGAAAACGGCGGCGCGAAAATTCGTTACGTTTGATCGATGCTCGCTCTGATTGCACCCGTTCGTCGGCATGGTATCGCTTGATGAATTGAGACGACGGAGATCGTGAGTGGTTTCCATCTTCAGTAACTTCTGTACGAGCTGAAGCAGCTACAACCGTCTTCTACCGTCCCTGCGGCCAACCACCACGACGACATCTAATCTTCGATTTCCTCCGCTGCGGGACACCAACATCATGGATGAACACCAACAGTTCTGATCGGAGCCGCACAAGCAAATCATTCCTACGTCGAGTCGGAGATTCCAAAGACGCTCTTCAGAACACAACCTATCTTACGAAGCCACGACTCGAGATACCCAAAGTCCCATTCTGGTTTTTCAATGTCGAAGCCAATGATGATGCTTTCCGACCAAAAATCTGAGAACTCCGTTGACTATCTCATGACAGCTTCGAAGAACGTTTGGGAGCGCCGGGAACAGCTAACAAGATTGGCTTGTATCACGCATTCTTTCAATTTTGTGACGAAAAAAAAACACGACAATGCACCCGGTGGTCGGATCATCGTGGAACCCTAACTATGTCTTCGTGCGACGGATTTGTGTCCGTTCAGCTTCCTCGTCCTCCGACATCTGTAGAAGTTCCTAGCTGTCGTCTTCATTGTTGCTCGGGTGGCCGTTACTAATGAAGCGTTGGGAACAACTTTAGCGAGGAACAAAGAACATCGATAGCTCCTCGAACTCACGGTGTCAACGCAACAAAGGGCGCCGTATTTTCACAAACACTCATGGCTTGATTAGCTTAACAAGGAGGTTTTCGAGTAGGCATCAAGTCAATGATTGGCAGCGTTGTCTCCAGAACAGAAGACTTCAACAAGACTGGAGCAACTTCGACGACAACAAGTGCAACAACAACTTCTTCCTGTATCGGTTGGCACAAAAGTAGCTCGTTGTTCGACGGACCACCATGGACCACTACCCTGAGCAAATGCTTGACAACTCGGATGCAAGGCCAGAACTGTCAAGCTCGTTGACAAAAACCAGTCACCCAGAATAACCACCCGGAATTGGAGTGGACTTCGATTTTGATTGACACTCTTTCTTCACCATAATTTCTTCACCCAGCTCGGTTTCGAGCGGCACAACGTGAGAAGGGTGGCATCGGGGATTGGATCATCCGATCGTATTGCCTCCGATCGGGGCGCAGACCGAGAAGCTGGGGCGTCCATTGGTGCGTTTGTGAGTCCTCCATTCCACTCGTTTGGTCTGCCGTTCTATCGTTTGTTCGTTCGTTCATTCGTTCGCGGCTCGCTCGTCCATGGCTGTCAATTTTGTAGGGCTTCTTTTTTTCTTCTCATGCATCTTGTTGTCTTGTGAGCGAATAATGCGTTCTTGCGACCGGCTTCGGTTGCCTTTTGCTTTCGGGTTGGCTACGAGCAGCACGCCATCGAATCGGCCAGACAGGCGGTAAAGCTGGTGCGTGACGAGGGACCGGTAGCGTCAATTCTTAACGGCAAGCAGGCTGTGACAGCAGAGGTGTAATTTTCAATAAGCACATATTTGTTGTTGTTGTTGTTGATGTTGCTGCTGCTGCTGCGATGGTCGCTGTTGTTTGCTTACTGACTACTGTAATGGACACAGGTTCGCATGCCCGGGTGGTCGACAAGATGATTGGGTCCCGCCAAATGAAGGAAATGGAACCATGTAACGCAATCACGCTCGTGATTCTCGCAAGAATCTGCTGCTTTGCGTTGCTGTTGCTTCATGAAATGATTGATGCTCATGTTTCTGTGGTGTGTACGCAACTAGTCGCACCGTTGCCGGTCGTGTTTCTTCAAATTACACATATCATACATGAACACGTTTGGGATATGAATTTTATTCAACGACCAAGCAGCCGAGCGAACGAGCTAGCAACGGGCTTGGTGCTCAACAGGCCAACCAGTTAGACAGGAGGAGGAGTTTCAATCGGTCACATTAGACATCGTGGCTGATGACAGTGGTCAGTTTAATGATAGGAACGCGCGCGTTCGTCAAGGAAACAAGCACGCACGGACAGACTTCATCGTTCCCGACGCCTGACAACGATTCCTAACGATGTCTCCGTGGGTGTTTGAGCTTGCATTCCGTGCTTTGTGAGATTGTGTGTCTTTGAACGCATCGTGTGTTTTTGTGCGCACCGTGTGCTTATGCCTGCCTGCCTTCCCGTTCGTCCGTCCGATCCATCGTGTATCATTAAATTGATATTATGTGTGCTTGCTTCTGTGCGTGTGTGTTGCGGTACAATCACAACAGCTGAAGAGACATCGTTCCAGATAATCCATCATCGCTGGCCGGGCGCTTGGGCGGCGGCCGTCGTCGTCGTAATTGAAGCCGTCGACATAATTCGCTGTTTGCTTCAATGCCTACATCCCGGGTGGCTGGAGGACTGACTAAGTCGCAACCGAACGTTGGATTGTTGCGCTCGTCTAGCTAGGATGGCATCGTTCTGGAATATATGGCGAGAAGACCTCAATGCGACCGCAGCGTGTTTTCCAAACAAGGAATTCTTTCAGTTGATCTGTTTGCTTTAATATGTATGGAAGGGTTGCTGATGCTCAGACGCCTCGTCTCTGACGGATCATTCCTGATCACCTGATTCGTTCCAGTCGCGGCTTCGTTCGAATAGACGGAAGCTATTCAAAAAGCAAACAAAAAAAAAACATAATCTGGTCATCCATTCATCCACTCATTCTATTTGTCTTCTAACCCGTTGATCGTTTGATCGCTGTAACGTTTGTTCGGGTGACGTCCGCTCTGAAAACTCGTTTGAAGAACAAAACCGTCCGCAATTCAGCTCCAGGGCTGCTGGACTACCCTTCGGCAAACGCTTTTCTCATTTTGTTAAGGGCCCTGGAGTTGTTCGCCTATGATCCCGACTTGTGCCTATCATTCATAAATGAGTTTTCAGTATGACTTTTCTAAGCACGATTCGCTGACAACGAGACCGACAATGAAACCCAAAGCAACCTCAAACTTCTGAAATACTCTCCAAAGCGCATCTCTCGGAAGCAACTCTGACTGGAATGGACGAATTAATTTCATTGAAATCGCCAGAAGCTCACTGGCCGTAGCTCACCGGCATCGAACAGTAAATCACTTTCTCAGTATATAGACAATCGGTATCAGCCCTGAACGACTAGGCCATATGCTCATCGTGCGCGATCTGATGGCTCTCTGCCCGTTTGTCAGTCAGTCGGTCGGTCGGTCGTTCGGTTTGTCGATCGCTCAAGCGCTTGTTGTCTCGTCCTCTCGACACAGCGATCCGATGGAGGCTTCGAGTGTAGGCCAGCATAGGTGTAGGTCCACTAAATGCGAATGGGCCTGAATTGAAGAGTTATTGATGTTCCCTACTGGGGGGTGATACATCCTGCCAGGCTCCCGCTACGGTGAATGTCGAGTCAGCATGCTGAAAGTAGTACACACTCCATAGACCCGCTACCATACCGAGAGCTAACGAGACGCGCGAGACACATTTCAACTGGATTTTCAATTTTCGAAGTTTCGATGTGAACCTTCCTTTTCGTGGGCACGCCAATACTACCTGATAGGGATGGAAATAGGAAAGGCGATGATAACTGAACAGTTGCCCGTCGGGTGAATCACTTTCCGTCTGTCCCTCGTACGAGCTATATGTACGCTGGATTCCAGAAACCATGATCCAACCGGTGAGCCAACCGCCGTACATGGAAATAACTCGTATCGACCGGATACCAGTATCTGGGATGATGCTGAGCGCGAGCCTTAAGTGCATTAGTCCGGTCAGCGGACGTTTTTCGATTCGGAAGTGGATGCAGGTTATCAGTAGGTTATCATCTCTCCGGGTCGATTGTGTCCAGCTCGTCCCAGCCTCGGTCCAGTGGCGAGTGAGAAATGAGTGAACAATGGTGCCTCCGGAGTTGGCACCTACAGCGCATATTGTCGAGGTGAACGCGAGGAAACGAGCATCGCTGCTGGATCTAAATTCGTACGAGCTTGTCGGATCACTCGCTCGCTCGATCGTTCGCTTGTAGTTAGCCAGAGATTTGAGGACTTCGATAACACGACAGCAACCGCATCTGGTGCAAGAGACCACCCTCTCGACGCTCCCTCGGAACACACAAACAAGATCAACGGGATGCAGGCCCAGGAGCCACTTTGGGATCCATCGAGAAAACGTAGAGCGCGGAAAATGCGGATTCTATCGATCCGGACCGAAAAGAGGAACGTCGTGTGAGACCTGCTCCCAGTGCACTGGAAATTCCCGAATCGCCCGAGTCGAAGCTTAGTCGTCTAGACATCTACTACGAGCTTCTTTTGCCTCGAGAAGAAAAAAAAAAGTTTGAGTAGAACGGTGCCGCAGGCAAAAAAAAGTTCGGTCCGACTAGAATAAAAGACGTATTCTTATACAGCTGTAGCTCGAGGGGGAAGAACACGGGAAAAAAAACAACATCGGGATGAATGGGAAGCTTCCTGAAGAGCTACTCGAATAGCTTTCGTACAGCGCTCGCGGATTGTGTAACCATGCGTGCGCGTATCTGTGTAGGAGTGAGGGTGATAGACTACGTATGTTTGTGTGCCTAATCGAGGCATGAATATTTACGATTACAGCGCTGCCTAGCACCACAACGAGCCACAGCCTCGGCGGCAGCAGCACCTCCTCCATCATCCAGACCACACTGGTGGTTTTCAATCACGCGAACGAGACATATTGGCCGAGCCTCAGCATCCGGGAGCTCAAACTTCAGCTCCACTTTGATGTCCGGTCCTACGAAGGAGAAGAACGAGAAGAAAAAGGAGGAGCAGCAGCAGCAGGAGAAGAAGAGAAGAAGAACCGCCAGCAGAAGGTGGAGGAACGCGAGAAAATAAAAAGAAAAATAAAGAGAAACACGAACGAGGAGACAATTGGCTCACGCGATGCCTTCACACTTTCCGGGGAGAACCTGAAAGTTGATGGACAGCCGAATTCGACGTGTCACAAAGTTTAACCTTTTTGTCCAGCCAGCCCTTTTCCGCAGGCGAGTGAACCCTCTGGGAATCGCTTCGATAGCTAGTCGATGCTGTCTCGCAATATTTCCTTCCTCGTTTTCATCATTCTTTATCGAATTTCGTTGACGATCGCCCACAACCAGATGGAGACTTTTTTTTTCTTTTCATTCTTTGTCGTAGGCGGCCCATGGGCGCGTCGTTGCGTGTCAGTGGATGTGCTGTACGTACCAAGAACGCTGGATAAGTTAACGGGATTCGGAAGAGAGTTTTCGATCGCAACGAGGCTTGCCAGCTACCCGTTTAGCTAGCTAGTTGCCCGACCAGGTCATCGATCAAAGAACTGCTTATGAGGATGCTTCGAATCGCCGGCAGCGGGAACATCACCCGCTGACCATCGAGTATCCGATGCAAGCGAAACAGCGGCGGCGCCAAGGAAGATGTTGTTTCCGAAGATCTTCCGCCTCTGAGCTGAGAGGTTCTCATCAGAAATTCAAAGCCGAAAGTTCATCCTGAAATTGTCGTCGACGTCCCCGCGTGACCCTGAGATCCCCCACTCGTTGTCTGACGATTGCCGTTGCTGCGAGACAGACAACAGAACAGTGAGAATGTTTTTGGCGATCGCGTTTTCGTTGTACATCTGTTGATTCTCCTTCATTTCAATCAAAGCCAATCTTCTGCTATCGCAGCTGACGTCTCCACAAAAGGAGACACACCTCATAGGTGGCGGCGGTGTTGGTGGTGGCGTTCTTGCTGCTGTTGTCGTGTCGTGTCATGTTGACTCGCTGCCTCTTTTTGTCGAAAGCAAAAGATTCTGGCTCGAAGCAGCAATAACAAATTGGCGCGAAATTTCAAATTACTTGGCGTGTTGTTGTACGACGGAGAGAAAGGAAGCGGCGAGCGACTTGATTTTGATGAAATACTTCTACTTTCTTCTTTTCTTCTACCGTCGCTTCCTATCCCCTGCCTTTTTGTTCCGCTGTCTAACTAGACAACGACGTCGACGACGACCACGACGACTGCTCGGATGGAACGCCGTCGTCGTATCATTTCATACCCGAAGAACCCAAGTGTTGGTCCGTGTAGCCACAATCGGATCTGTTTGATAGTCACGAACTCGCTACTTTTGAGCCTTAGCAAGTTCTGCTCACCACGGATCGTTGTGAGAACGTTTACATGGTCCTCAAAGATCCGGATCGCACTGATGCGGCAAATCTCCAGAAGGTTTGTCGTCAAGAGGACCGTTCGGAAGATTTCTTTGAGGACGGATCGCCTGCCTTAGGTCAGGGTAGGGTCCAAAGCGGTGCTGCTCCAATCCATAAACTTCGTCCCGCGGATGCCGACGATCAGAAATGCCCGATCCTTTGTTTCTTTTGCGGCTGCTGTTTCTGCACTGCGGCCTCGGTTCCTCCGCAAAGCTCTGTCAGTCAGTTAGTCAGTCGTACTGTCGGTCCGTCTCGTCGGACCGTTCGGACGAACAGTCCGTCCGCCCGCCGCTCAGCAACGACACAGGGCGTGGCCTTGAGCTGTGGGAGTTCACATCGAAATTATATTAGCTGAGCGTGCGAACGCACTCTTAACGTTGCTTTAAGAGCTTGTCGTTGTTGTTGTTGTGGTGCCGCTGGCAACGCCGACACTCGTGGTGACGGTGTGGTGGCGTTTGAATGACCGCGGACAGCCGCTAGAGAGGAACCATCTAACCATCAAGTCAGCTAGTCAGTCAGCCAGTCAGCGGGAAGAAGAACTGCCTTCGAGGAATGCAGTAAATGGATTACCGAGCACAGCAGAAGAGGACCGCGAGATTTTTGTCGTTGTCGTAAATATTTCCGCCTGGTCCCCTGTTGGTCCCCACGCCTCGACCGTCAGCCAGGCTCCACGGCGGTCAGATGAAGCCTCTAGACATCGACTCCCTCCTGATTCTTCGAGGACGTCTAGAACTCCTGGAACTTCCAGACAAAACTCTTGCCCTACCACCCGCCCTCCCGAGCGAAAGTTTTGGCGTATTCGGGAAAAAAAACTCTTCTCTCTAGACGAGCATGAAGATTTTCAGGAAAATGCTGCGTGAAAGTAGGATCCGATGGTCGTGCTTGGGACGTTCGGGTGTCTTGCCGATAGAATCCTCGCCGGACGCATCGATGTTCCGTTGGAGCGAGTTGGCATCCAGCTGTACACTCCCTTTGGCTATCTTTGGCACATCGATGGAGTCTCTTCGGTTTTGTGTGTCGATATCTTTGCAATCGTTGTTGTCGCGGATCACAACTGCAGGAGGGTCGGGACGACTGCCCGATGGCCCGCTCGTTTGCAGCAACGTTCTCTCACCTTCGGTTGCTGTACGTAAAGATGATATATGTGGTGTAGCCGCTTCTCCAATATCAGTTTTCTTCTCTCCTCTTTTCGTCTTCTACTGCTTCCTAATTCTGATTCTCGTTCGTCTTGTTACAGTTGTGTTGCTCGCCAAACAAATGGCTCGCTCGGCTATTATCGAGAATTTCTATCTGTATCATCGTTTCTCTCAGGGCGTCCGTCAGGGCGTCGGACACTGTGTCCGTAAGGGCACCCAAGCTCTGACGGTCACCAGCGACACACGCGTCTCCAATTTCCCGCGATCGCCGTCATTATCCAAACTGTCAGCTTCATCATCTGAATCGTCTTCTGCGACAGGAATATGTTTGGGAGTCCTCAAGAATGGAACCGAAGCTTCCTACGGCTGAGGTGAACCATTCTCAAAGGCGAGTGAGTCGCGAAGTAGGGATCTTGATTCAGCATGGAATCAATTGACGAATGATTCGGTTTCCAGATTCCGAATGATCAAGCTCTTGCTAAGAAACCGTTGGGCGAGGTGAAGACGGTCTGATCGGCGAGGCGAAGAAATATGTGAACGGAACCCGCTTTCGGATTCTCGCTGGGTTTGGCTCTCTTCGAGCGGAGTCCAGTCGCGCTGGGTCCATTCCTATGTCAGACCTCCTGCATTGGCCGTTAAATTCCTCACGTCAGAGAATTTATCAAATTTCATTCGCGCCCTCCTCGGTCGTGTGAGCTAATGCCTCCAGAGGCAGCCACCGTTTGACGCACGTTGACTCGTCGATGGCTCTCCCGCTCGCTTCGCTCGCAGTGATGGCTCCCTGATTGATTGACCGATTGATTGATCCAACGGGAAACGAACGATTGTTGGGTTGATTGCCAAATGACAACACGAGGAGCAAACGAGTGGACGTTTCGGAGCTTTGGGACCTCATGGATTTTGATGAAGCTTGGACAGAGAAAAAATAACTCCACGCGTATACTGATCATTCTTCTCTCTCTTCGAACGCACTGCGTGGGAGACAAAACGAGAATGAGCCTCCTCCAAACGACGGCCCTTCTCGACCGAAACACTCTCAATGGGTTGCCACCCGGCGCATCCCCAAGGCTCAATGTTCAGGCAACATTTGCCAGTCCACTCCTCGATGGAATCAGGGGGGGACGCACCGGGAGTGCGGCCCGGGGCTGGTTTCAGTTATACGCTGTTGTGCGTTCCCCGCAGGTACTGTTTAGACTTCGCACCCTTCCGAATCCTTGAATCAGTTCCTCGTGTTATCGTACTAAATTCCAGAGAAAAATCTGTGGAATATCTTCCTCACGTATAAGTCGGCCTGCATGCTGGATTATACTCCTAAGAGATTTTCGCGGAAATTAATTGTTCAGCAAAGGTCGCGGTGAGACCTATGTACAGCCCTTGTGATCATTAACGGAGACTTTCGAAAAGAAAAATGTTTCTGTCTCCCATTATTACTTTTGCCGGTTGTACTCACGAAATTCAATTTGGCATGCGGCTCACCTTTTCACTCGAAGCCATTCACCTGACCTCTTCTTCGTCTTCATGTTTCTGGTCTTTTCCTTCCACATCAGCTCGACAGCTCTTGAACTGTATTGCTATCAAAACAAGACGCCGTTGGTATCCGAAATTCCCGTGACGATTCGATGAAAATTCAAAGTGCGGGAAGGAAATTTCGCGATGAAGTCTCTCACACGAAGAATCACATCTTCCGATTAGCCTAAGACTCAGCTCCTTGAGTCGCACGAGGAGCATCGAAATGTATTCCTTGAAGATCGACGAAATTTTCCCTTAAAAAAAGCTTCGTCGATTTCCTATCAGTCATGCAAGAAATGGAATCCTCGAACATCGGAACTCGATGGACAGCACCAGTGCTCCAACAGGTCGTGAGTCAGTGTCGCCAATGGCAGTGAGTGGAACTGTCATAAACTCTCAAAACAATCACGAAAAGGCCCAGAGGAGTTGACAGCAGATATACATAGGTACCTACTGTCCTCTGGGTTTCCCATGACAAAGGTATGAATGTATAGCATGGAACGCCGACCGGATCGGTCAAAAAAACTCACTCTCAGTGAGTGAGCAGCGCGAAAGCGCAGACACTGCCACCAATGATTAGATTAATATCTATCGCACGCGCAACAGACAAAGAGGAGAATTAATTTCAGGAGTAGGGACGTGAAGTTGAAGAAGGGCAGAGCCCGGATGGAAGTGTATGCGCGGCCGTTGTTGTCGGTGTCGGTATCGTCAATCGTCGTGTCCCTCGTCGTCGGCTCGGCTTTGACTTTGTCCACTGTTTCTGTTGCCGCCGACGACGACGACGTCGCCGCCGTTGTAGAACTCAACTGGGCGGAGCTTCAACGGCAGCGGCCGCTAAACCAGCGGCTGCCGAGTTAAGGCGGAGCTTCCAAGATGGCGGCAGCCATGGTGGTTCGTCTTCGTCGTTGCGGCGGGCTGCTCCTGCTGCTGCTGCTGATACCTTACCGGCCTGCTTTCTTGCCAGCCAGCGAGCCTGCTTGCCTGCCTTCCTTTACTCGCTAGCGCTACACGGCTGCTTTGGTGCAGCTCGCTCCTTCGCTCGCTCGCTCACCCGCCCGCTCATCTGTCCCTTCGGCAGGCCAACACTAGCTGGCTGAACGTTGCTTGACGGCTAGGCGGTCGTCATCGTTGTCGTTCCTTGCCTCGCATGCCCGCCTGCCCGCCCGCCTGGCTGGCTGTCCGCTTGCCTGACTGTCGACCCGTCTGCTTACCAGCCCG